>JABUQX010104502.1:0-22500 GCA_015478945.1 Trachelipus rathkii | reverse complement strand
CTGCTCTTAATGTTCTTGGATTTTTTTCTCTTGTGATATTTCTTATTAGAAAGATTACATTATATTCTTTCTAACAAGTTTCTAGGAAATTAAGTGTTCTAAGGCGCATTCGGAACATCTTTTCACCATCCCATGCTAGCTCTACATAAGAGTGTTGCTCGCCCTCGTATAGAGTATGAATCACATATCTGGGGTGGTTCCACACACATATTTGTTCTCCTTGATTAACTGTAGCCTAAGAGCATGTCTACTCCTTAAGTCTCTCCACTCTTTCTAGTCGTCGAACTGTTGTATCACTCTCCTTATTCTATTGTTATAACAGTTTACAATGTTGTTTTAAATTTTCCAGTCAATTACCTTCTTCTTTAAGGAGAGTTCCTGCGACTCGTATTTCAGACAGTCCCATCATTTCTCCGTTCAATACTCTGACACAGATTTAACTGCTATTCTCATTCTTACATGTACTCCAGTTGTAAAATCTGTAACACAGTCCATTTATCTATTCTTTCAACTTCATTGATTTACACAATTTCAAGCGCTCTGTGTCGGAGCATGTCAGGCTTTAATTTGGCCCTGGTTTCCAATTTTTCGAAAGCTAAGATGGAATTTGGAATCCTCTGCCTTTCCCACTGGAGGATATATAATATATATATATATATATATATATATATATATACTATATATATATTATATAATATATTATATAATATATATAATATATATATATATATATAATATATATTATATATATATATATATATATATATATATATATATATATATATATATATATATATATAATATATTATATATATATATTATATATATATATATATATATATATATAGAATAGAAAAATTCTTCCATACTATTAACACAATGTTTTTAAATCAGCAATTTGAAATTATGAAAAATATAAATGACAAATGTGTGCTGCTAATTTGTAATCTATAAAAAGTTTTGGAAATATAATCTTGTCCTCTGTCAAACAGAGTACAGCTTTGGAACTAATCCCTATAAATGTTTATTTGCTTTAACATCTTAATAACAGTTTTAAAACTCAAAGAAAAATGATTAAAAAATGTTAGGTTTTGATTTGATTAATTATTATTGTTATCATATTTTGATGTAAGAAATTTCTTAAAATTAATCTTCTAATGTTTTCCTCTCATTTATTTGTTATCTAAATATAGAGTGATCGAGAAGTCGCGCACATCAAAATATTTGAGTCTGTGAATTTAATGGTAAACGGATTAGGTCTATCTGCAACCGCTAGATAGCACCACAGGTACTACCTGCAATACACGTAAACGTCATTGCGATTGGCTGTGCTCCATGACGTTCAAGTACGAGAGTATCTTTGACGGCGTGAGCGAGCTGTTTTCCAAGAGCAATGAGTGTTTTATTCTTGAACGAGATTAAGCTTGTCTTTCAGTATACACGTGTTAAAATGCATTTAGTGACAGGATATCCGGAATGCAGCAGTGCCTAATAATTCGACAATAACGAGATTAATCGCCCGTTTTCGGGAAAATAGTTCTGTTGCTGACAGGAAGAGAGTTGGCAGACCTACCATTTTGACTACGGCTAAACTGGTGGAGGTTCGGAAAGTGATGCTGCGTTCGCCTACAAAGAGCCTGCGGAGACTTTCAGTAAACTCCCAGTTGTCATATGGAAGTGCCCATAAAGCGATGAAGATGTTTAAATTTCGTGCATATCATGTTCGCTGTGTTCAAGAATTGAAGACACCAGATCAAGAGAAGCGCATGGCCTACTGCAGATGGTTTCGCTCATTTGTTGACAATCGTGGAATAGCAGAGCTTGACCGTGTCATCTTAACGGATGAGGCGTGGTTTCATCTTAGTGGATACGTGAACAGCCAAAACACACGAATATGGTCTACCGAAAATCCCCATGCTTTTTAACACGTGCATATGAACGACAAGCTAAATTACTGTTCAAGAATAAACACTCGTTGCTCTTGGGAAAACAGCATCCTCACCCGTCAAAGAACTCTACGCTACTGAGACGTCATGGGAGCACAGCCAATCACAATGACGTTTACGTGTGTTGCAGGTAATACCTGTGGTGCTATCTAGTGATTGTAGATAGACCTAATCCGTTTACTATTAAATTCTCAGACTCGAATATTTTGATGTGCGCAGTAGTAGGGCCGCGGTATTGGACGACGTAGCTCCGCCCCCTTTTTGACCTTTTTTGACCGCGACCTTTTGGGCCCGAATTTTACCTGCCCTTGACCTTTTGTGCCTTGACCTTTTTGGGCACCCAAATTTTTGGGAGGCACCAAATTTTTTTTGCAACCCTATTGTTTGGCAACCTAATTTTGGGCAACCTTAATTTTCGGCAACCCTAATTTTTCGACCCTAGATTTTTGCAACCCTTCGAAAGAAAGGTTGCGCCAAACGCCGTTGGCGTCAGGCAACCGTTGTACGTACCCCACCCTAATTTTTTCGACCAACCCTTTGGTCTTCCATGGGTCATTTTGGCCCACCCTAATTTTGGCCACCCTTTAGGGCTTAGCCCTATTTTTTGGTGTCTTAACCTTTTTTCCTTGCCCTTTTCTCAAAGCTTTGACAATACCATGGTCGTCAATTTGACCACGGTAATTTTTGTCCTTCCTTTTAGGGACTTAACCCTTTTTTTGATGTCTTAACCTTTTTGAACATGATATTTCGGCCTTGACCTGCCATATACCATGTGGTCAATTTTGGCCCACGGCCAATTTTTTCCACTCTGTGGCCCACCCTGCACATATTTCTTTCCTAACTTGAACGCATGTATGGATCTCAAAAACTCATGAAACAATACACACACACACACACACACACACACACACACACACACACACACACCACAACACACACACACACACACACACACACACTATACATACATTCACTATGACACTTACACTCACCCATAGATACTTGCACTACATTTATAACTTATAACACACGTACAAACACACGGACAACCTTTGGTTTCCATGGGTCAATTTTGACCCAACCTATTTTTCCGGCAACCCTAATTTTTCGACCAACCCTTTGGTCTTCCAGGGGCTTGCAATTTTGAGAACCCAAAGTTTTTGAGAACAACCCTTTTGTATTCTACGGTACAATTTTTGATGCCTCAGCTTTGATGCCTCAACTTTTGATGCCCCAACTTTGATGCCTCAACTTTAATGCCCCCAGCTTTGATGCCTCACCTTTGTTGATGGCTCAACTTTGATGGCTCAACTTTTATGGCTCAACTTTGATGGTGTCATCTTTGATGATCCTATATTTTTGGTTCAGATTTGATGACTCAGATTATTGATGGTTCACTTTATTGTTTCCAATCAAACGTAAAGGAGTAATCTAGTGATGTTCTATTTTAGTGTTCTATGCAGTATTAGATGAGTGCAGGTGTAGCTACCAGAGGTGAGTGCCAAGTGAGTGCCAATGAGTGCCAATGAGTGCCAAGTGAGTGCCAATGAGTGCCAAGTGAGTGCCACATAGTGCCAAGTGAGTGCCACATAGTGCCAACTGAGTGCCACTTTTTTCAAGCCTTTTCTAGCCTCCCCTGAGCCTAGAATAGCCCTAATGGGTGTCTACCCCTAAGTTATAAGGTATGAGGAATCAATTGGTATATTACAATCTGCTAGAATGCTTCCTACTATGAGTTAGTCATTTTCTAACACTTATAGCCTATATATATATATTACTTGCACACACACCTACACACATACACTATGACACTTATACACACATTCACTATGACACTTATACACACTATGACACTTATAAGCACTTACACTCTCCATAGACACTTACACTAACCCATATACACTTACACTCACACCCACACACACAGATACACTTACACTTACACTCACACACTCGATATTTTGATGCCTCAACTTTGATGCCTCAACTTTGATGCCTCAGCATTGATGCCTCAGCATTGATGCCTCAACTTTGAAGGTTCATCTTTGATACCATCTATATTGATGATTCATCTTTGATGAAATCATCTTTGATAACTCATCTTTGATGCATTTTCTACCCACATCATAGAACAGAGTTAATATTAATGTCTTCCCCTAGATCATAAGCTGATCACCAGGACGCAGCATGATCCCTCCGCGTGAAGGCCCACGAACCCGCACCCGCAGGTGCGTCCCGCCGCGTTCCCGCCCGCCGCGTTCCCGCGCTCCCGCCGCCGCGTGCACCCGCAGGCGCAATATTTCCGCGTACCCGCCCGCCGTGGGCGCCCGCAGGCGCAATATTCCCGCACGAATGAAAAATATATATAATATATACCATGAGTCATTCATTTTTATTTCATACTTAAACATTTTTTATTAAAAATATTTTCGCGAACCTAAAACTGTAACTCATTACAGACATCTTTTATATTTTACTTAATACTTTTTAATTTATAAATTTTTAAAAAATTGTATGTAAGAAGAAAAAGCCAGAGTGTCTGATATATAAACATTTTATTTTACTACAATTGTACGAAATTTTATTAAAAACATTAACATTACATACCTTAAAGCAGTAAATCAGTAAATCAATAGAGGTGTTACTACCTAACACCTAAGGATAGTATGCTTTTGTTTTACTGCTTTACTGCTTTAACTCATGTTTTACTGCTTTAACTCATATGTTTTACTGCTTTAACTCATATATTTATTAACATTACATACCTTAAAGCAGTAAATCAGTAAATCAATAGAGGTGTTACCTAACACCTAAGGGATTAGTATGCTTTTGTTTTTACTAGTATGCTTTAACTCATGTTTTACTGCTTTAACTCATATGTTTTACTGCTTTTAACTCATATATTTATTAAAAATTACATACCTATAAAGCAGTAAATCAGTAAATCAATAGTGGTGTTACATAGCAACAAGGGTGTTAGTAGCTTTTTGTTTTTTACTGCTTTAACTCATATGTTTTTACTGCTTTAACTCATATGTTTTTACTGCTTTAACTCATATATTTAATAACATTACATACCTTAAAGAGTAATCAGTAAATCAATAGAGATGCTACATAGCACCAAGGGGATAGTATGCTTTTGTTTTACTGTTTTTACTGCTTTAACTCATTTTTATGCTTTAAACTCATATTTTTACTGGCTTTAAACTCAATATTTAATTAACTTAACATACCTTAAGCAGTAAATCAGTAAATCAATAGGAGGTGTGACCTACACAAGGGGGATTATATGCTTTTTTTTTACTTCTTTACTGCTTAAATCATTTTTACTCTTATAATCATGTTTTACTGCTTTAACTTCTATGTTTTACTGCTTAACTCATATGTTTTACTGCCTTAACTCATATATTTATTAACATTATGTTTTTTATTTTGTTTTAATACTTTTTATTTATTTTATTATTATTTTTATTTATTTTTATTATTATTTTTATTATTTTTATTATTTTATTTTTATTTTTATTATTATACTTAGTGTTATTTACTTCATGCCTATTGTTATTATTATTTAGAACACACATACACACACACACACACACACACACACACACACACACACACCACCACACACACACACACACACCACACACACTTGCACACTTATACACACATTCACTATGACAGTTACTTTACCCATAGACACCTACATTTACACTATGACACTTATACACACATTCACTATGACACTTACACTTATACACACATTCACTATGACACTTATACACACATTCACTATGACACTTACATTTACCCATAGACACTTACATTTACACTTACACACACACACACACACACACACACACAGATTTACTTACACTCACACACAGATTTACTTACACACGCAGATTTACTTACACTCACACAGATTTACTTACACTCACACACAGATTTACTTACACTCACACAGATTTACTTACACTCACACCCAGATTACTGACACACACAGATTACTTACACACAACAGATTTACTTACACACACAGATTTACTTACACTTGCACACAGATTTACTTAACACAACACAACCACACACACACACACACACAACCTACACACACACACAGCACTTACACATATAACGTATAATTTATTAAAACATTTTATGTTTTAATTAAACACGTACATTTATATTACTCATTCAAATATAACTAAAATTATTTCAAAGTTTCTTAAAACTTCTATAATAAATCAATCATTATCTTTGAACAAAGAATTTATTATTAACTGTTAATACTTTTTGTTTATAAATTTTATAACTATCAAGTTTTAAAATAACTTTTACTAAAATTTTATGAAATTTGATTAAAAAACATAATTTACGTTACACTTAAAGCCAAAGCAAATAAGAAAATCAGTATGGTCAGCCCCTAGCACCCCTCTCCACCAAGCTATGCCACGTTTTGTTCTATTGACTAACTGCTTTACATCATCTTTAGCCATGTGTAATAAGCTATAAAAAATAACCCAAATAAGCTCTTCTCTGCTAACCTAACATGTATTTTATTAAAAATCTTTCTAAGTTCTTATTAAAAATAACAATTTAATATAAAAATATTATTTACTAGAAAATTGCTAAAAATATTTCATTTTTTTTGAATAACATAAAAGTTTCTTATTATTATTATTATTATTATTATTATTATTATTATTATTATATTATTATTATTATTATTATTATTATTATTATTATTATTATTATTATTATTATTATTCATTATTATTATTATTATGTATCTATGTACATTGACAAGTCCATCACGAGAAAACACAACACCCCGCACTCCTTACAGATACGAAACTAACCTCTCTCTGTAAAAATGTGTTGAAATAACTACTTTAGCCTAAATTTAGGATAATCCTTTTTGTAGCCCGGGCGATTTAGGCCTAATTCCAGGTTCAAAATATATTTCAAACTGAACCATGCTCTGTTAAATGTGGTGCAATAACTACGTTAGCCAATTTAGGCCTTAATTTAGGATAAGCCTTTTGTATCCCATGCTGATTTTTAAGCCTAATAACAGGTCAAAAGGTAATTCCAGTATAGACAAGAATCATTGTTATTATTATTATTTTATAAATATATTGTCAACTGAAACATGCTGGATCGGTAAGATCTTTTAAGAGGTAGAAGGAAATGTTTTCCTTACTTTTGATTGGTCGGAGTAATCCACTTATCTCTATATGACCTCTATGTGATTGGTCGAGAATTATTTTATCGTTTTTTTGAAAATTTACTTTGTTCTTTAAACTTGTATTTGAGCAGGGTGTGTTTTATTATCCTTTAGACCCAAAACTCATTTTAAAATCATAGTCATTTTAGCTGTAAAGCGGTGCACAAGTTATGATTTGTATTAAAAGTGGTTTATTTTTACTAAGTGTATATCATATTATAATAAATACTTAACATTGAGGAATAATTAATTAATTTCACTAGAACAGATAATAATTAATTCACTAAGATTTATAGTAGATCACGTGAAGCAAAACGCAAGCAATGTCATAGTGTGTATAAGTGCATAGTGTAAGTGTCTATAAGTTCATAGTGTATGTGTGTTAGTGAGTGTGTGCAAGTAGATATTATATAGGCTATAGTCGTTAGAAAAAGGATAACTCATAGTAGGAAGCATTCTAGCAACACTTGTAATATACACAATTCGATTCCTCATCCTTATAACCTAGGCGTAGACACCCATATTTAGGGCTATTCTATGTTCAGGGAAGGCTAGAAAAGGCTTTGAAAAAAGTGGCATTCAGTTGGCACTATGTGGCACTCACTTGCCACTAATGTGGCACTCACTTGCACTCATTGGCACTCACTTGGCACGCATTGGCACTCATTGGCACTTACACTTGGCACTCACCTGGTACTCACCTGGCACTCATCAATACTCATAGCAACACTAATAGAACATCACTAGATTATCCTTACGTTTGATTGGGAAACATCAAGTAACCATTCAATCAAAATTTGATCAATCAGACACAGCTCCAGTCGGACCGCTCGAAGAGGTAGATTAAGTATAGCTTTGACATTCTAAGATGCAAAGTAGGCAATAGTCAGATCCACACGCCAAATTTTCAATGAAGATTTGAGCCATTTAAAAGTTGAAGTCACTTTATCAAGGGGTATTGAGTCCATACACACTCAATATCGATAGAGTGCCATGCATCAAGACAGCTCGAGGGGTGCTCTCAAGATAGTTTATAACGACAGATTGATTGAATAAGGATTACATATCTAGTTTTGCTGCGATTTGGCATCAGTTGTACTGGCATCAAAGCTGAGGCGATCAAAAATTGCTACGTAGAATACAAAAAGGTTGACCGAAAAATTTGGGTCTTCAAATTGCACCCTGGAAGACAAAGGGTTGGTCGAGTAAATTAGGGTTGCCGAAATTTAGGGTGGCAAAATTGCCCATGGAAGACCAAAGGACTTGTCGTGTGTTTTGACGTGTTGTATAAGTGTAAAGTAAGTGCAAGTATCTATGTTGAGTGTGAAGTGTTCATAGATGAATGTATGTATAAGTGTAAGTGTGTATGTGTGTGTGTGTGTGTGTGTGTGTGTGTGTGTGTGTGTGTGTGTGTGTGTGTGTGTGTTTGTGTTTGTTGTGGGATAGATACATACGTGCTCTCAAGTTAGGAAAGAAATATGTGACGGGTGGCCCACGAGTGGACAAAAAATAGGCGTGGGCCAAAACTGACCCATGGTATATGGCAAGGTCAAGGCCGAAATATCATGGTCAAACAAGGTTAAGACATCAAAAAAGGGTTAAGTCCCTAAAGGAAGGACAAAAAATTACCGTGGGTCAAAATTGACCCATGGTATCTGTCCAAGCTTTGGAGAAAAGGGCAAGGACAAAAAAAGGTAAAGACATCAAAAAAATAGGGCTAAGACCTTAAAGGAAGGCCAAAAAAATTACCGTGGCCAAAATTGACCCATGAAAAGACCAAAGGGTTGGTCAAAAAATTAGGTGGGCTACGTACAACGGTTGCTGACGCAACCGTTTGGGCGCAACCCTTCTTCGAAGGGTTGCAAAAATTAGGGTTGCCGAAAAAATTAGGGTTGCCAAAAAATTAGGGTTGCCAAAAAATTAGGGTTGCCAAAAAATTAGGGTTGCCAAAAAATTAGGGTTGCCAAAAATTTGGGTTGCCCAAAAAGGTCAAGGCCAAAAGGTCAAGGCACAAAAAGCGTTCCAATGGCAGGATTAAAAAATTCGGCCCAAAAATGGTCGGCGGTCAAAAAAGGTCAAAAAGGGGGCGGAGCTACGTCGTCCAATACCGCGGCCCTACTACTGTGCTGCGACTCTTCGCGATCACTCTGTATATAATAAAAGTGTTTTAAATATTTGCTTCATTTAGAGCACTTTTTTATAACTTTTTTTATTTCAAAAATAGAAAACAAAAACTGTATTATACTGGATTTATACTGAAAAAAAACCATGGTGGTTTAAACCAAACAAACCTGATAGTATATAATATGATAATATATATATATATATATATATATATATATATATATATATATATATATATATATATATTATATATATATATATATATAAAATATATAATATATATATATATATATATATATATATATAAAACTGGATGAAATATTCCTAGTAGGCTAAGTTGACTTCCATCAGAGATGAAAAGGACAAGACCTGTCCATATCAAAAGGAATGTGACGAACATAGCCTCAGAAAATGTTACGACAAGAAATTGAGAAAAGCTGATTTAATAATAGTGTTCAATAGACCTGATCGACAGTGTACACGGATGTACCAATATGGTGGTCAATTCAGGCAAGAAAGAACGCTAATCAGGAAAAGAAGACAAATAATTGTATAAAGACGAATCACACGATCATTCCACAAGGAATTGAATTTTGCTCACAAGTGAGGTGTTCATTATAAAAACGATTGATTGGAAATTTGTGTAGCTCTATGACGGATATAAGACTTTGGAAAAACTCAGTTAGAGTTTATGAGAGGAAAATGATTAGACTCAAAATTTTCGAGTTTTTTTCCGCTATGTATGTGAATCGTATTTCATCTTCTTTTTTTTCTTCTTTTTTAATGTCCGGAATACTTGGGACTTATTAGGATGTTTATGAGAGGTGAACAAATTTTACAATTTCCTCTCTTGTCTATGATCCGATGCTTGTTTCTTATGTATTTTGTTATACCAAATTCAAAAATCGTACTCGTTTGTGTCCGTCACGTCCAATTTTGACACTATCCACATGTAAATATGGAAAAAAATTGCAAAAGAAATTTTTTTCCCGTGAACAGACACAAAACGGTTGGGTTTACAAACAGATAATATATATATATATATATATATATATGTATATAGAAACAGAATATGCACATATATATATATATATATATATATATATATATATATATATATATATATATATATATATATATATATATATATATATATATATATATAATATATATATATATATAAAAAAAAAATATATATATAATAATAACATATATATATATATATATATATATATATATATATAATTTCTATAAAACATAATATCTATTCCTTATATATGTAGATATATAATATACATAATAATATATATATATATAATTTATATATATATATATATATATATATATATATATATATATATATATATGAAAATTTCATATTGATAGGACAAATATGAAAAAGATATAGCGGATTTTTATTTATGAAATGGCAAAAAAAAAATGTTTTTCATTTTTTTAGTTTTCATATAAATGGCGGCAAAACTGGACCTTGTAGACAAGCATCAATATAAATTTTGGATTCAGTGCAAAAACTACATCCGTGGCTCAATCGGTAGAACGGCAGTATCGCATGGCAAGGGCCTGGGTTCGATTCCAACCCGGATCCTAGGTAGAATACCTAGAGTTCCCCTCCTAGAATAGGCGATGCCCGTGAGCTGTCAACTTTTATTAAAAGAAAAGAAAGTCCTATATAAAGGTCAATAAAATTTTGTTCCGTAGTATAATAATAAAAATAATAATAATAATAATAATAATAATAATAATAATAATAATAATAATATTAATAATAATAATAATAATAATAATACTGTTGAACAAATTTTTGTTGACTTGTATTTAAGACTTGTTTCTTATGTAGTTTTTTGAGTTGAATCCAAAAATTATATTTGTGTCTATCAATAAGGTCCAGTTTTGTCGCCATTCCTTTGTAAACTAATTTTTTTTTTCAATTTCATAAATAAAAACCGCTTTATCTTTTTCATTATTTGCCCCATCAATTTGAAATTTTCCCAGAATGTATATTTGGGCAAGATACACGTATTTTATTTACATTATCTGATTGTTTATCGAGCCGTATTGTCTCTATTCCCGGGAAAAATTATTTATTTTGGCAATGTTTTCCATGTTTATACGTGAATAGTGTCAAATTTGGACCTGATAGATAAAACCAATAAGATTTTTGGATTCTGCATGAAAAAACATGTATTAAAAAGGTATTTTTGGTCTTGGGGCACATTTTTTATTGACCTATTATTATTATTATTATTATTATTATTATTATTATTATTATTATTTATTGTTGTTGTATTTACTACATTTTAACTTTTTCAATAAATTAATAAATAATAAGTAAATAAATAAATGAATGAAAAAATAAATAAATAAATAAATGTATAAGTTTTAATAAAAGAATGTGAACTCTTTAGTAAATGTGAAATGTGAAATCTTCGAATGTCTTCGAAGAGTCTGAAGAGGAAAGAAAAACAAAAAAAAAAGTCTCCAAATTTAGGTCACTTGTATTGTCAATTTCGAACAATTTTTGAAAAGAAAAGAAACAAAATCAAACATTTTGAAAAGCGAAAAAAAGTTTTGTTTTTCTTTCTTTTTCTTTTTTTCATTTACAACTTTATTGGGATTATTTTTCGATTTTTTAAATATAGAAAACTTTTCTATCTCTTTTCAGGTTTTAAATACTTTGAATTCAGTTCAATCTCTCTCTCTCTCTCTCTCTCTCTCTCTCTCTCTCTCTCTCTCTCTCTCTCTCTCTCTCTCTCTCTCTCTCTCTCTCTCTCTCTCTCTCTCTCTCTCTCTCTCTCTCTCTCTCTCTCTCTCTCTCTGAAAATTCACTTCAATCTCTCTCTCTCTCTCTCTCTCTCTCTCTACTCTCTCTCTCTCTCTCTCTCTCTCTCTCTCTCTCTCTCTCTCTCTCTATACTCTCTATATATATATATATATATATATATATATATATATATATATATATATATATATATATATATATATATATATATATATATATATATATATATATACATATGTGTTTATATATATATACATATATATATATATATATATATATATATATATAATATATATATATATATATGTATATATATATATATATATATATATATATATATATATATATATACTATACTATATATATATATATATATATATATATATATATATATATTCTATATATATATATATATATATATATATATATATATATATATATATATATATATATATTAGCATATATATATATATTACAGTATATATATACTGTATATATATATATATATATATATATATATATATATATACTGTAATATATCTGTATATATATATATACACCGTGGTGAGTACTGTACATACACTTTTTAAATATATATACAGGGTGTTTCAAGACCTTACCGACAAATTGAAAGGGTAGATAGGTTACGTGTAGGTGAAACTTTTTAGTTAAATGAACATTCTCCCCCAAGGGGTATGCGCATCGGAAGACGTGCGCAGACCGACATGTGTACGTGATGTGTAGAGGTCCTATACGCGTGGGTAGCAGTTACACGGTACCCGTTGTTACGTTATAGTGCAGTGCGTGTTGCTATAAACATGAGATACAGCTACGCTGAACTCACAGACATGGTGATGGGTTATGGTGAGGCGAGGGGGAATGGACATGGGGCCCGTCGCATCTACGTGGAACGGCACCCCAACAGAAGACATCCTCACCATACAACGTTTGCGTCCGTCGTACGACGCCTGCGGGAGACGGGTACCCTCCGTTATGGCAACGTCGGTGGTGGCATTCGTGCTGTGCGGACACCGCTCGTAGAGGATGCCGTCGTCGAGATGTTTATCAACAACCGGTCCTCCAGCACGCGTAGTGTGGCGCATGCTATGCACGTAAGCCACCCCACAGTGTGGAGAATCGTGCGGGAGTACAGCCTCCATTCTTACCACCTGTGCAGGGTACAAGCCTTGGGGCCTGCCGACTATGCACCACGTCTGGACTTTGTACGGTGGTTTCTCCGGCAGTCTACACAGGATGCTGCCTTCCCCCGATACGTCCTCTTCACAGATGAGGCGATCTTTACACGGGACGGCTATTTCAACTCCAGGAATAGCCACGTATGGGACTACGAGAGCCCGCATGCTATAGCCGTACGTTGTCACCAACACCGGTTCTCCGTCAACATCTATTCAAGTATTGTTGGCCAACACCTGTTAGGTCCCGTCGTTCTCCCGCAAAGGCTAACAGGTGCGGTCTACCTACGGTTCCTGCAGACGACGTTGCAGGACCAACTCGAGGTCCTATGTCCGGTCGTGCGACCGACCGCATATCTGGTTCCAGCATAATGGGGCCCCCCCTACTTCTGCATGATGCTCAGGCACAGTTCACGATCGACTTCGGCGAACAATGGATAGGCCGGGGGGACCCGTTGCCTGGCCACCGCGGTCGCCGGATCTGACGCCCCTTGACTTCTACCTATGGGGGCACGTTAAGGGTATCGTGTATGCGACGCCCGTAGTCAATACAGCGGATCTACTGCACAGAATACAGGACGCCTTCAACCTCATCAACCAGGACCCACACGTGCTCGACAGAGTTGCTGTGTCGTTGCTACGTCGATATCAGGCCTGTGCCCGCTAAGAAGGCCGACACTTTGAACATACATTGTAACCGCATCAATAATAAATACGTATGCCTGTACACGTGTTTCATTGTTGTTTTACTTACATGTGCTACATGTTCGGCGCAACTCGTCCGATGCGAATACACCCCTCTGGGGGCATCGGGTGAGATGGTTCATTTAACGAAAATATATGACGGTAGGTCTTCAATATACCCTCTAAAAACACACACACACACACACACACACATATATATATATATATATATATATATATATATATATATATATATATATATATATATATATATATATATATAACCACTTCAAATAGCATATATTATATATATATATATATATATATATATGCGTCGAAAAAAAAAGTGTAAAATTAATAAAACAAATAAATAATAAAACAAATAAATATAATAATAAAAAAAAAAATTATAAAGAAAAGAGGAAAGAAGAGGATTTAAATGAATGGAAATATTACACAATGTCATACCTAACGCAATTCCCTGGGTTGGCGCAGAAGCAGGACTTAAAGAGAGGTAGATATTTGCACGGGAAAAATAAAAGAATAAGGGGTTCACAGAGAAACAAGATGGCTGGAAGAAGAGGTACCACAACTAGTGATCCTTGAGTCTCCAATATTCAAATCATGGGAGAACAAGGCACCTCTTTGTGTTACGAGGGCATTGCCTTGCAGTGATGGAGGGCTGGGGAGATCAGTTCATACCAGGGGCACTGCCGTTATAATACTTACTAGAAAGAGATAGAGACGCAACGTCACGACGCAGAGAAAAGGGTCGAGTGTATGGGACGGTTATCGCCTCTTGGCCTTCAAATCCAAGGAGGGTGGAACAGATCCACCAAATGTGAACAGTATTCAATACAGGGGCGAATAAGACCTTTGTAACTGGAGTATCTGAGCGGAAGAAAAAAATTCACGCAATCTGAACAGAATTTCCAGCTTCTTTGAGGGCCATTTATCCGATGTGATGTGAGGTTTCAAGACATTTTAATTTATGTTTAGTCCTAGAATGTTTATATTGTTTACGGGTAAGACATTAGACGTAAGGAATGAGGAAGTTGGGAGGTATACATATATATATATATATATATATATATATATATATATATATATATATATATATATATATATATATATATATATATATATATATATATATATATATATATATATATATATATATATATATATATATATTTATATATATATATATATTAGTGATACGCGCAGATGTAATTTTTTAACACATCCGCGGGATGCCCGATGCGGATGCGGATGTTTGATTTTAACATCCGCGGATGCGGATGTTTGATATATATATATATATATATATATATATATATATATATATATATATATATATATATTTTTATATACATATATATATATATATATATTTATATATTTCAGTTGAAAACCACAATCTATTAATATAGTGACCAGGATGCAGGACAGAACCTAACTCAAATGCACTAATAACCTCTTTGCAACCTTTCCTCCATATGAAATTTTACAATGAATTATATTCTTTTGCACTAGTATTGGGAAATTCAAATACAGGTTGTGCCTGAGAAACATCAATTTTTCTGCTTTTTCTGCTAAGAACCTGTTTCTCTTTTCATCATATATTAACCCAGCATTGCTAAATACTCTCTCACTTGGAACACTAGTTGCAGGACAGGCCAAGTATTTCCTTGCAAGTTTATTTAAGCGTGGGTAAATATTTTGCTTAACTTTCCACCCTGATGGGATCATCATTTGTATCTAGTCATTTTTCTTGGTGATAGTTTTCAATCATTTGCACTAGATCTTTTGGTAATGCGTGTGTTTCTTCATCACTACTGGAATGTGGAAATTCTTCCAGTGAATCTGTTATTGATTTGCTTGTAGAAGGTGCTGGTTCTGTAGATTTCATTTTTCCTTTGTGGATGCAGTGTGGAGCTGTTCAGTTGAAGTTTTCAACTCAGCACAAAGTGACGATTGCTTGTTCTAACATTGTTACAAAAAAACTTGCTTTATAAGGGAAGTAAGTTGCAATAGAATGAAGGTCATTAATTTCCAGAGAAAGCGTATTTCTAGCTCTAGTTTTATTACATCTATCATTCTTTTAAACCGTCATAATTTTCATTTGAAGATGGTTCAAAACGCTTCCTTAGCGTTGGATTAATGGTATTAAATCGGAGACAGAAGCTGTAGAGCCGCTTTTTTTGGTAATTTCGTCAAATGGTTTCAATCAGTGTGGTATGATGTCATTTTCCATGTAAGAATGATAACTTTGGAATACAAACTGGCGTACAAAGCAGAAGGAGTTCTCTGAACGATATCATTCTTTCATCATATGGCATGTACTGATTCCAGCGAGGGTTGGAACGTCTGTGAGAAAACAGTAAGTTATGGAATATCAAGCCGTGAATTGCCCTCAACTCATTTTCATTTTCATTTTCATTTTCAGATTCATCTTAGAGTATTTTTATAAAATTCTTTATCAAATTTCGACAATAAATATCACTTTTTTTTTTTTTTTAACATCCGCAGGGTAAGCGCGGATGCGGATGCAGATCTTTAATAATGTGCGGATCCGGATGCGGATGCGGATGCGGATGTTATATATATAAACTATTATATATATATATATATATATATATAGCAACCTTATATATATATATATATATATATATATATATATATATATATATATATATATATATAATATATATATTATATATATATATATATATATATATATATATATATATATATATATAATATACATATATATATATGAAATATATATATATATATATATATATATATATATATATATATATATATATATATATATATATATATATATATATATATATACTATATATATATATATAATATATATCAGAAGGCAATTTCTACACTCGTGCTACTCTTGCTTAGCACGAGTTATTATAGAAACGAACGAGCTTCTTCTAATTTCGCAAAGTTATGATAAAATTCTCTTATTTTTTTGGTGAAAATATATTTAGTCATCTGAAAGGAATACATTTATATGCAAATGAAAGATAATGTTAAATTTAAACAAAGTGTAAGAATCTTATGCATTAGACAATGCAATTTTTAACGCTCATGCCTCACTCGAAAAAGCTGAGAAAAATTCGGAGCAATTATTTTTGTGTATTCGTCAATTTAATTTTTTTACGTTGTTTTTTTTTCCTCTACATAGGAATCTAATAAATCACTCGTTTTATTTAAAAAATAAATAAAATAAACATTTACTTGTTCTTAAATTGCACATTTGGGATAAAATAATTAATATATTTAATTCTAATATCCCAATTTTGAAAAAGAAAAACAATAAGGTATACATAAAACCCAATTATAAGGTAAAGGAAAACTATAAAATATGGATAACTCAAAATATCTCATATAAATAATTATTTTGTTAATTATATATACTTATCTCTATATAAAAAAATATATATATATATATATATATATATATATATATATATATATATATATATATATATATATATATATATATATATATATATATATATATATATATATATATACTCTATAATATATATATATAAATTAATTGATACGTTATATTCCTACTATAGATGAGTATATAGGTCAGTATACAGCATAAAGGGACACTGATGTTAAATTACATTTTGCATGTGACCCTTCAAAGATGGTACAAGACACTGATATGGCATATATTTATACATATATTGTAGAACATCAGTATTTTTGAAACGCTAAAACATCGTTATTAAGAGTATTATATTTTCCTTAAAATAACATTATAACTTTTCCTAATGTGCACTATGCACCTTTGAGTCAAGCCCAATTCAGATCCATTCGGATGTATATAAGGGATGTAGAAGGCAACCCATATCCATTTACTGACGGGACAGCAGTCTGTAAAGTACATGTACGAAAGAAACATTATTAGTATAATAAAGTTAGAATTGAATCAAAAGTAGGGTATTTAAAATAGAAAAGGTACTCTGATAAATTTAAGCTATATAAAAGCCGGTTATATTAAAAAACAATAAACAGTTGTTAACATAATCATGAAGAGTGAAGATCATTTCTATTTGACAGTGCCTTCATCCGCTTCTATGGACTTATATCCCGAAAATAAAATATAAGACTTTAATACAGAAATGTTGAATCCTATAAATCTGAATGTGTCCGATTATCGAACAGCTTTCATGATTTATAGAAGTATTGATTTTGTTAAAAATAACTTGAAATTACGTAACACTGACAGTTTATATTTAATGAAACGCAACGGTGTCCAGTATTAAGTTGAAAGGTTTAATATAGAGCGATGGTTATACAAGTCTCTCTTGGAAATATTTAGATAATTTAATAACAAATCATAACAAGTGGAATTTGTCAAGACCTAGTATTTCGTACTAATAACCCAAAGGGCGAGGTATTGGAATTCGTATCTTTAAGATCTTGGAGTACCACAAATTTACACGAATTTAACACATTTTATTTCCAACCATTCCCATGGTTGCGTAAATATATTCATCTTACAGATAACCCTTTAGAAGATGTTGTAAGCCATGGACTTAGTGTTAAAGCTGTTGTACGCCTTCTATTTCATTATGACAACTACAATTTCCACCCTCAAGAGACCTTCGCTAATTCATTAAATTTCATATGTGATTCTGCTGAAGTGTTACAAGACGATGGTATGGCATATGTTTATACAGATATTAGAGAACATCAGTATTTTGGAAACACTAAAACATCCCTGTTAAAGTAGCACATTTTCCTAACGATGACAGAGTTATAACTTTTCCTATTGTGCGCTACTTACCGTTGAGTAAGACCCAGCTAAGTACGATCTGCATTTACATAAGAGATGTCGAAGATAACCCTTATCTATTCACAAAAGGGAACGCAGTGTGTAAAGTTCACATAAGAAATAAGCTCCGATAAATAATAATAATAATAATAATAATAATAATAATAATAATAATAATAATAATAATAATAATAATAATAATAATAATAATAATAATAATAATAATAATAATAATAATAATAATAATAATAAAAATAATAATAATAATAATAATAATAATAATAATAATAATAATAATAATAATAATAATAATAATAATAATAATAATAATAATAATAATAATAATAATAATAATAATAATAATAATAATAATAATAGAAAGAAAAAGAGTTTTTAGTGGATGAAGAATGCAGAGGGGGTATGGGGTAGGAGGATTTTTGCTTCATTGTTCCGACGAGCTGTGCCATTGTGTAAATCAGAAATCAAATATTTTGTTAAAAAAGTGGCTAGGACAGGGATAGAAGCGATCCAGGATATTATGAGGGGTGTCCACCCTCGTACTGCTGTAAATGTTAGAGGATGTTAAACGAAAAATACAGCACAAGATGACTGATAAAGGTGTAGGTCGTAAGAAAAACCTGTAAAGAGGAATATGGAAAGCATATACTAAAAAACCTATTGATGTATTTGACATTTAATTACAAATATCTTGCAACTAATAATAGTAATATCTTGCAACTATTTCGTATATAAGAAACGCGTAAACATTTCTCTACTCATTATATTTCCAATGGTCGTATTTTCAAGATGCATTTCTTACACACCTCTAGTCCAGACAGTTTTAAGAGTGAATTCTATCTCTTTTCCGTGAATGCTACACATTTCAGTGTAAGTGAAACCAATTTCGTCAACGTAAGCCAATTCATGCTATCGCAAATACAGAAGTATTTCTAGAATTCAATATCCCAGGTACTTTAGACCAGTATATAGATCCATCGAATGTATTTTTATATCTGAAGGATAAGTTGGTAAATGATGATGGCACGGATCTCAAGGGAACCGATCGTGCAGTGTAAATAATGTTTCTGAATCAAACATCTTTAGGAGTATCAGCGGCTAGTTACCCTTGCAGTAGATATATCGAGAATTTATTAAATTATTCAGATGATGCTACAATCATGTGGGCATTACAGTTTCAAAGATGTAGAAAAACACATGGACAAAGCTGCTAAAAATAAAAGTAACACGTATCAATATTACGGCCGTATAAGTGGTGATATATTCTCGTAGGAGTGACTTATTCTATCATCTGTGGATACCGGTATTAGGTTAACTAGAATGGGGACATGCCTTTTTCGAAACGTACTTAGTGACATGGGATCAAATTCACCCCAAGGGGGAAAATATGCAATAAAATCTACGGAATAATTATTTTAATAAATTTTACAAACAGCATGTCTTCTTAAATGACAAATAATGATAACAATGCAAAAAAAAAAAAAAAAAAAAGTTACAACCATATAGAAAAAAAAAAATTCTTGACATTTTTGAAAAATAAAAATTTCCTCTTTTAGTTGAAGGGTATGGCTCTCTTTGCTGAAAGTTTGAAGTTCCTGCAACATGCGGAAGTCACCTAGTTTGTGAAATGAAAATGTGTCATTTTTCTTTTTTGCATACTGGTTTCGAGCCTGATCGCGCCTACGAACTCGGATATTGGGCTTTCAAACCACCCGTAAACATAATAATAATAATAATAATAATAATAATAATAATAATAATAATAATAATAATAATAATAATAATAATAATAATAATAATAATAATAATAATAATAATAATAATAATAATAATAATAATAATAATAATAATAATAATAATAATAATAATAATAATAATAATAATAATAATAATAATAATAATAATATTTAGCCTGTATACTTCAGGCAGGATCACTGTTAACTAACTATTTATTTTTGCAGTTTACAAAAATAAATTTCTAAATATAAAAAATCTAAAATTATTTTACACTAATTGTGAAGTTTTAAAAAATAAATTCGATGAAAAATCAAAAAAGCTTACATTATTTTGCAAATACAGTTATTATCATGGATACTAGATGTACCTGCAAAACACTCAAAAATTCTAAAAACATTCAAGCATTCATTCATTTCATTAAATTTCACTTTGATGTCTGGCTTAAGTTTTTTTTTTTAATAAAAAGAGATTCTACTATACGAAGATAGTTGAAATTGCCAGCTTGAAACAAAATTTTAAAGCAACTAGCAATTTCAGCAGTAGGAGGGGATTTGTGTTCCGTCGTGTAGTGCTCCCATATTTAACTGGGTTCATACCTGTGTTGCATAATTTGGGTTCTTAAAGTGTTAGATATATCCCACATAAGAGGAATTACATCCTACTTCTTTGCAAGTAAAATGATATACAACATAACTTCTGTAATCCTCCGAACAATGACTACGGGTACTAAAATATGAGAACACTCATCTCGGTGTGTAATAGCTTCTTACATTTACACTTTTATCTGACATGTTCCTTGACATGTTTAATTTTTGCTGTTAACTTGCTTTCGATGTCTAATGAATACTTATTTGAAGTTAATATATTATTTATAAGCCTTTTAATAACTTTTCTATTTAAAATTGAGGGTAACCATTATTAATTAAGTTTTTCGTTATTCTTATCACCTCTTTAAATAACTAAAGCTACTACTACTACTAAAGCCTAAAAGAATACAGAAAATACTTCAACAGAAATTAATTTTTTTTCAAACACTTATCAATAATTATGCTTTTACATAGGGTGAATTTTCATCTAAAATTAAAAGATTGTAGTACTGTATTTATGGCATAACTATATGAGATATACAGTTCTTTTATATACTTAAGTTAAATCAATAAAATTGAAAATAAGAACGTTGAATATAAGTTATGAGTTAAAATAAGATTTATATCAGACTCCGTACTAAATTTGAAGAGTTTTCTGAAATCAACACAATAAAATATCTTTAAAATATTTCACTTTAAAAGTATACTTTCAAGAGCTTTATTTTTTCCCTTTATTAATAAGTTAAAGACGCCATTAAACTAATTTTCCTTCTTCTACATAAAATAAGAGAAGCAAATTTGAAATTCCTTTAATAAATTCTCATTTCAGTTAACTTCAAAGCAACATCCACAACCTTTCACGTATTATTACCGTTCGTTTAAAAAAAAAAATCAATAAATTTCGTAAATAGGAAAAGAATTGCTGTCATTTTCTTTGTCAATATGTTTAAATTTATCGTAAGAGGCAAGTGATATTTTTGAGTCTGTCTCCATCAGTGACTCGCATTCTCCGCTAGAAGAAGAAGGTCAGGTCAGGTCAAGTCTCTTTAAATTAATTTCACATTCAAAAATAACAAAGGATATTCTCATTACTTTCAATATATATATATATATATATATATATATATATATATATATATATATATATATATATATATATATATATATATATATAATATATATATATATATATATATATATATATATATACTGAACGCATTAGAGTTGTGTGGTGTAAGAGCGCGTAAATGAGAGGAATAAAGGTATGAGATGGTTTGATAATTTGGAAGGATGGATGATAGTCTGTTGGTTAGCGGATGTATAATGGCAAGTGTGCTGAGACAAATCGACCGGCTGGGA
>JABUQX010104500.1:0-13434 GCA_015478945.1 Trachelipus rathkii | reverse complement strand
AGGGAACCTTATCAAAAGCTTACTAAAGTCTAAAATACAATATCAAACTGGATCTCCTCGGTCAATGCATTCAGTAATGTATTCCTAAATTCTAAAAGGTTTGTCTACATGACCTACCCTTTCTGATAAACCGTGCTGGAGTCATACAATACCTGTTATCTTCTAAATATTTTTCTAATGAACCTTTAGTAACTTTTCTAGAACCTTTACAACCAGAGATGTTAAGCTAACTGGTCTATTAATTGCCCTAACTCTCCCTGACGCCTTTACAATATATGAAGAAAAGCTTTTTTTTTCAATCATCTGGTACCTCACCAAATGTTATAGATCCGCTCTAAAAATGATCAAATACAGCCTTTTCAAATCTTATATACCCTCTTCAGAATTCTACCATATAGTCCCATCAGGCCCTGCAGCTTTACCTGATCAATATGTCTAATAAACGTTTAATATTCTTACCTCAAATTCAAATTCTTAAGTCTATTTACTACATGCATACAAGAACTATAGTCTCCAAACTATTACCTAACCTTTCCTCAGTATACACTGAAGCAAAATAATTTGAAAAATCTTTTGCTAATCCTTATGTAAGCTACTAAAATTTTCATCAAATTCTTAATTTATCAATTTTCTCCCAATCAAATAATATCTGTTTTATATAAATACATTAGTTCTTATACTATTCCTTGACTAAATTAATTTCTGCCTCTCTCTTTGCTTCCTTTATTGACTGGTTAAGTTCGTTTCCATTTTCCTATAATTTCTAAATCATCTTCCCTATACTTACCCTTGAATATTTTAAACATCTACGCTTCATTAATTTAATCTCTTATCTCCTATTCCACCAAACAGTTTCTTTTTGCCAATGGGTACTTTATAAACATACTGACTGAATATTCATTAAAATTTGCTTAAAAGTTTTCCCACATAAAAAACAGTTTTGGTCTTTAAACTCTTATCCCAGTC
Source organism: Trachelipus rathkii (assembly GCA_015478945.1). Taxonomy (NCBI): domain Eukaryota; kingdom Metazoa; phylum Arthropoda; class Malacostraca; order Isopoda; family Trachelipodidae; genus Trachelipus; species Trachelipus rathkii. Next base: position 12,468 of record JABUQX010104500.1, on the reverse strand, counting down.
AATTATACTAAGCATTTTCCGTAATTTGGTAAAATCACCAATTCGAAATCTAAGATCCTCTCCTTATTAACTTGCAATGCCCAGATATCACATTCATATGAAAATCTAATTATATTATGCTCACTAAGTCCTAAATTCTCTCAACTCTAACCTCACCCACCATACTTCATTGTTAGTTAAATTAAGTCTATAGTGCATCTTCTTCGTGGTTCATAACCAAATATCTAGTATTTACAATTTATAAATTAACTGAACTACTATGCCATAGACATAGAATCCCAATTTACCAGGAAAATTAAAATCACCCATTAGACTATACCTTTTTCTTACTGTGGCATTCTGTCTCAATTTCTTTTACAATTTCCACGTCTAATTCTCGACTCTGGCCAGGACTATAAAGTGCCCCTATTCTATATGATTTAACATAAGGTTATCTACCCATACCGATTCAATATCATCCTATTAGCTTTAAAGCATCATTAATACAGATTGAATATAGCTTTTAATATAAAGCGCCACACCCCCCACCTCTTCCTCTACCCTGTATAAATAAAGCGAAATCCGTTCATTTCATATTCCTGAACGAGTCTCCATATAATTCTCATTGACCCATGCCTCAGTTATGCAAATAATTCTAGATTCGCAAATAATGTATAACTAATCAGCTCATCTTTTATCTACATATATGCATGAGCATGTCTAGAGAAAAGGTGGTAATAGAATCCCAAACCAGTTACTACTGCCCTTTTAGTGACCTCTAAAACACTAGTTTTATTCTAATCACCCACGTTATTACCGTTACCATGCTACTATCTATCCAGATTTAGCCATCACCCCCAACTTTACCTAGTTTTTGCTAAACAAGTCTCCAACTGGTCTGAAAAGCCCAACACCTTTACGACTCATGAACTCCAATCTGCGAAAAGATCTTTATCCAGAAAATTCTCTCCATCAAATCCAAAAACCTAATATTTTCTGAAAACACAATATTCCTAATCCTTTCATTTACACTAAACCCTACTGCCCCATTCCTGACCTGCACCTAACATAAAATTCCAGAAATCATGCACCTTCTCCACTAGCTTTCTCTCTAATCAACTCTATAATGCTATTAATTCTTCTGACCCTCTATGTCCTATATCATTTTCCCATAACCTCAATCTCATCTGAATCAACATTTGTAGAATCAATCTCTCTATCTATCCTATCCACATTATCACTCACTGGCACCTGGAAAACATACTCTCAATCGTTTCTTTATACTACTTTGAAAAGTCCTATCTAGTTATCGATCATAGATCTCCAATTAAGCAATTTATCCAGTTTCCGTTAGAAACAACTCAACATACCATTCACTCTCGATCCCTCCCATCTGGAGACAGTTCGAACTCGTTACTGATGTCACAGGCTGATTGACTTCGAACCTCATCTTTAAACTATTATTTCAATTCTACAACTCTATATTTATCTGCATACCTATTTTTCAACTACTTTATCCTTTCCCCTATCACCTGCCTAGGTGAATCACGATTCCTGTCTACCTATATCCCCTCCCTCCTCGCCTCGACATCTACTATTTTCTTGACACTTCCCTCCTTTCTCAACTCAAATACAAACTTCTTCAATTCATTCATATCTTCACTCAGTCTTGCAATCTCTTCCCTTACCAACAACATTCTCTGCATTCACAACACAAAGCACAGTTATTCACATATTCACCTTTCACAGTCCCATAGTAATCACACAGAGCATACATACCTTTAAATATTATCAACTGGGAAACTATGTAATACATTAGTAAAACACAGTTTAAAAATATTGTACTAATCTAAGAAGAAGTTGTTAACAAAACAAGTTAATTTATTTTTTTTTATTTTTTTATTTTTTTTATAAGGTATGACCTAACAGTAGTCCAACTTGTACCAATTATTTCACCAACTACAGTACTTAATATCACGAAGGCCCCTAGAAAGAAAATATCTTAAAACAAGCTTGAATATAGTATAGCCTAAGGCCCTAGGCTAAGTCTATATAAAAAATTATAAAATAGCTTAACTTTAATATGCTCTGGTAAACTTAATTTAGTTAAATACAAGTATAATATCTTAAAGACTATAGTAAATGCAGAAAAAACTATTAATAATTCAAATAAACCTGCAAACACACCAGTATAGTTACTTAAAACCGATTTATAGGTTATTTTATCTTACCATTTTCATAACAATGTTTCCTTGACCTAAAATTTATTTATTTCGTTTCTTATCTTAAATCTTCAAATTAACTAATTAATTATTATAATCGGTATTTTTAATTATTATTATTATATTATATTATATTATCATTATATCTATTTATTATGATTATATAGTATATCCATTATATATCGACATATTATTATTATATTATTTTATATTATATATATTATAATTATAATATTTTATATTAATAAGATCTAAATATCTATTATATAAATATTATATATTGATTATATTATTATTATTATTATTAATTATATTATATTATTTATATATTATTATATACTTATTTACGTAAAGAAATTACTTTACGTTGAAGAAATCAAACTTCTGCATTAGTGAGATCATTTGTAAAGGCATTAGTAACTTTATATTAGGGGAAAGTGATCGCAATTTAATGGGAATACGATGTCAAAACTTTGTATTCAAAAGTGAATAAAACTTTATAACAGCAAAGTGATCGCAATCTCTGCACGGAAAAAAGATTTCTTTTTATTTTTAGAATCAATTTCACAATAAATAAAACAAAAATGACGTTTGTTTAAAATGACGTTAGCTCTTTTAGTAAATTAAAATGAACTTTCATCCCTTAAATCTTACACTTGTGGTGTTCACAAAGGTTCTTTTTTTACCAACAACTCTTTTTGTACATTTAATTAATAAGTTATCTTCCTTAATAAAAATATTTGTATAATTTTTCACATAATATATAATTTTTAATGAAGAATAACTAATTGTTTTCAAACAGTTATTATTGTAGAAATTGTAATAAATGTAGGTATTAACAATGGGGCATTTCCTATAATCTATAAAAGGTATTCTGGGTTAATAACCCATTAAATAATTTTATTTTTTAAAAAACCTAATCATCACTTCAATCTCATTTCAGTTTGTTATGTTATATAATGGCTTATTTTTATGAATATTCATTTTCATATTTTTTATTGGGTTAAATCTTAATTAAAGATGAACAATGTTCACATAATTATATACATAATTTTAAATAAATAAAAATAATAATAAAACGGAAGAAAAGGAGTCGATAACATTCTGAAGCAATTAATATTAATATACACTATATATCCTTGTAAATCAAGGGTTGGAAGAAAACCCGGCGGGGTCGTGGGGGGAGACCACCCCCAAAAACCAGGACCTAGTTGGGCTTTTTTGTTCTGTGATTTAGCTTTTTGCGGTTTTATTGGCGCTTTTTTAGGAGGGGTTTTATTGGGCTTTTTTAAAATTTCTATTTTTTGAAGAAAGAAAATTAAACATGTCAACAATTTAATTTGTGTTCTGCAATATCATTTCTGTATTATTTGACAAATAATTAATAAATACGCTATAAAAATTTACAATCTAACATATAATTGGTAACAAGACATTGTACCAATTCCAGTGTTGAATGGAATGTCATTGCCTAATTGGGGAAACTTGTAAAGGTAAATGGGTATTGCTATTGTAAGTAGTGATAGTAATGGCATGACAGGACATCTTAAGTATTAAGTATTTAAGTATTATATTATTCTCTTATGACTACGATTAGATAATATAATATTCTAGTAATACTAACTTCCTTGGGGAGTCTTGCTGCTGAACATTTATTCTTCTAAGAAAGTTTATACTATTAAATATATATATATATATATATAGAATATATATAGATATAATTATATAATATATATATAATATATATTATTACTCATATATATATATATATATTATAGTATTATATTATATATATATATATTATATATACTATCGTGATAAATATCGTTAATCCGTTCTTCATAGGAACTTGAAAAGTACTTCAAGAAATGTTACTAGGATAGTCAATGTTGTGATAAATTTTAAATAAAAAATGTTTGTAAAGTTAGTATTCACCGCTTTTTGACGACGTGGCCATGCGATATTCTCGAAAACTATTAGAGATATCGCCTTAAAACTTGGTATATATAATCTATGTAGGTGGTAAACTGATCACACGCGAAATTGTTCAAGTCTCTAGGCATGCTATCTAAGGGTTACCTCCCCCAAGAAGCGAACGCAAAATAGTCGCTTACGCCCTTTGACACTCTCCGTTGCGAGTGGGAGATGTAGGCCTAAGGGAGCGAAGATCGGGCCAGATCGAACACCCTGTTTTCGGACATGAGCTGATCCGGACTACGCTATATTATCTTATCTTATTTATTATTATAAATTTATTATTACTATTATTATACTACATTATTATCATATTATTTATTATTATTATTTATTATTATTATATCTATTATCTATTATTATTATATTATTATTATTTTGCTTATTAATTATTATTCATTCTATGTTAATTATTAATTGATATACGTCGAACGAAGTGATCCCCAAAGGGCGATCACTTCTGAAGTTTGTTTTTTAAGCCCTTCTGTGTTCCTTCTCGATCTCCTTCAGCTCAGACACCCTCGGCTTCCATCTCCGCGCTCCAGCCAACCTGCGCACCTCCGCCACCCGCACCCTCACCGCAGAGCGCCACCCCCGACTCTGAGCTCTGCTCCCGCCTATTATAATATATATTATATTATATTTATATACTATATATATATATATATATTAATATATATATATAGATATACTATATATATATATATTATATACTATAAGATATATATATATTAGGTAGAAATAAATGTTAGGCTCCGCTCCGGCTCAGCCTCTGGCTCCGAGTATATTCATCTATACCGTATCGTATCGTATCGGGCTAAAATTGGAGGGGGGTTAGCATGGTGACGGTAACCTCCGTCGTAGACGAGGTTACGTCCCCATGGGTCTCCCAAAGGGGGACCACAACCCCCCTTAAAAATCGACATGTTCGTAGAAGGCTGAGAGTCTGATTCAGAGGATTCAGAGTTGACAATTTTTAGAAAGAGCTTTGGGTTATGGATCTTTTAGGAGTTCGGCCTCCGGCACCGGGCTGAGCCGCTGCGGGATGCCAAGTTAATCAACAGATTCGCATAACAGAAAACAGTGTTGGTGTGTACGTTTACAGGTTATGGCAGACAGTAGAGCTCGAATTAGGGTTATAAGTCGTCATTGGGTGGCTAGGGCCCCCACGGCGGGAGGGGCGGGTCCGGGGGTACCGACTGAAAAAAAAGCACATGAGTTGCTCAAAAACAGAGGACGAAGGCATGAAGGAAGAAGGAGGCAACGATGAATCAAGTAGGAAGAAAGAGTGGCAGAGAAGGTGAGTCTGATAACGAGCGAAGTAGGAGTTTGCACGCTGCACCGGAGCCTCGGCTCTCGGGTGCGGGGATCCGAATTGAATACAATTGTCGTGCTAATCCTATATGTAGTATCAAAATACTATGTTTATGAAGGACCGTCTAGAACTCGAATATGAGAAGTTGTAAGTTCGTAAAAAAAATAAATAAATAAAAAAATTTTTAAAAAAATTTAAAAAAAAAATTAAAAAAAAAATTTAAAAAAAATATAAAATTTTAATTTTTTTTTTTGTAAAAATATAACATTTTTTTATTCGTTATTTAGTGTTATACTTAAAAAAAATACACGTTATTTAATATAAATCAAACCAGCCCCCAGGAACCTCCGAGCCTCCCCAGCCTCCAGAGGCTCCCCAGCCGTCCCCAGCCTCCCAGCCTCCCCCAGCCTCCCCAGCCTCCCAGCCTCCCCACATCCCTCCCCATCTATGATCTATTGTTTCATTGATCTATGATCTATGATTCATGTCATATTTTGTATAAGCATAACACAAACTATTTCATTATTGTGTTTATATGGCTTTAAACAGGTTTGTTATTTACTAAAATTTTACGCTTTTCAGATTTATAACTTAAGAAATTTGTTTTTTATACACACCCTAACCTATGTAATCAGTAAATCAAATTACCCACCCCTCACCCCTCCCTACCCCACCCTGGATATTTTACATTAACATAGTAATATTTAAACAAAAATTTCTATCATAACCTTGTCTAATTATCATACTGATTAATGAATATATAAACATAACATAACAAAGTTTTCACATCATAAAGCTAAACGTGTCATAATCAGAACTTAAGAGTATATATACAACGACAAACCCTAACACACCTACTCACACTTTTTCTAGCATATCATATATATTTTTATACATATACATAGTAATATTTAACAAAATTTATCAGTAAACCCTGTCGTAATTGTCATACTGAATCAATGCAATATATTACTAACCGTAACAAAGCTTTTCACACTCAATAAAAGCAAACATGCATCACTGAATACGAATAAATGACAATGAAAAACCTAGGCACTACCTTACGCTCGAATAAAACTGCTAACAATAACAAAGTTCCAACTTAACAACAGTAAAGTAACTAACAATGCATACAGAACGAACAGGCGCGAAAATGATGTAGTAAATATTCATTTAATAAATCAAGTAACTGCACGGATTGTTTATTAGTTTAATTTATTTTTCAAGATTCATTTATTTCTTTAAAACTTTTAGGTTTTAAAAATCTTAGATTTGTCTTTAAACTTTCATTTCTTAAAACTGTTTGTTTTAAAAAACTTTTTATTAAACTTTTTGTTTTAAAAAACTTTTATTAATTAAATTTTATTTCTTTTAAAATTTTATTTTAAAAAAAAAATCACTTCAAATTCTTTTTTTTAAATATTTTTATTTTTCGAAACTTTTATTTTTAATTTATTATTAAAAACTTTTTGTTTTTAACTCACAAAATTTATTCTCTTTTATGTTTTAAACGTAAAAAATTACATTTTTACATTAGCCTAAACAGTAAAATCAGTAAATCAAACACCCATCCATCATGTCCCCCTTAACCATTTTTTCCTTGGGATCCGATTTATAGGGGGGACTATGAATCTTATCGAGGAACAGCTGACATAAACAAAGTTTTTTTACCCATGTTAAAGTTTTAACCACGAACACTAACAGACTTAACACACACAGCACGTACGACATACAACAGGCTCCAGCAATCACTTAACCAATTAAAGTTTACATGGGGGACAGGTAAAGCAAGTTTTCATTTTTATAACATATATTTCAATGAAAAGAGCATTAAATAAATACATTTAAAAACATAGTTTTATTTTATACATTTAATTCATCTTAATTCAAGGGACAGCCGGATTCTGCATAATGCAGCAAGTTCCTATATATTTTCCAGAGGGGGATTCAAACCCTTTGAAAGGCATGTAGAGTAAAATTACCGCTTACAGCACTACTCCATTCTATCGGCAATAAGCAGGGTCACTAGCACGTAATCTCTGTTCCAGAGAGAGTCAAACGTAATCCAGGTGATAGTTTGTTAACGCACTCCTGTACTCTCGCATCGTATACCGGAAACCACATGTTTCAATGTAAATATCATAGATTACAACGTGAGCTATATGTATTAAGTCCTCGAGTTTGTCGACATCTTTAAGATGAGACGTTATTCGTTTTTCATTTTTAACCAAAGCTGTAATATTTTCCAATGATTGAACAGTGAACCCTCATAACATTTACCAGCTCGCGAATGTGACCAGATCGATGGGTTCCAATCAGTTGCGTACATCGAATACTTTCTAACATTACAGATGGCGAAGGTTGAAAAACAACTTCTATTCTATTATAACCTACTCACACTTGCCTACTGATAGATACATCAATACTTTTAACATCATCAGATGACACATACTTAGCCTTTTTCCAAGCTTCCGTGGTATCGATAATCTTTGATGAATTCTTCACACCGAAATGAATGAAGGGTTCTATTATTTGCACCTCCGAATGGAATAAAGGTAATATATCGCTCCCATTCGTTTTACGAAAAAAATATAAATGCCACATCGTTAAGTATTACGAAAGGTCCTTTGTAAAGATATCACATACGAGCTTAGGAAGCCCGAGTAGATTGTTCAATCAATACCAAGCACAGTGAAAAATGTCTTACTGACGAAAATCATCGTGTGTATAAATAGACTCAAAAGGTAATGAGATTCTTTCTTTCGAACCAATCAGAAGAAAGTAAACAAGTTATATGTCGGGCGAACGAAACATATTGATTTCAAGAATGAAACCATGTACAAGCCGCTATACTCTAATCGTTTTGCTGTTCGTGCATGTAATTTCAGCTATCAGGTTTGTTACAGTTCGATTCATTTTCTGTTCGTATTTGTATTTTCAAACCGGCCTTACGAGCAATTCGTTTCACTTTTGTATCTGTATTTCCTTTTCCATTAGAGTTATTAGATACAAGTCGAGAAATTGATCAAACTAACTCCTCGTATTTTTCGAAACATTAAGCAATACCTATGATTCTTGTCTTGATTCATTTTCTAAAAACATTAAGCAATACATTTGATTCTTGTTTGTCACCGGGTCAACATAACAAATTTATTAAAAACCATTTTATGTTTTTTGCTCAATAGTCTTGTATGTTTTATAACAAGCATAGTAATTTTTTAAGAGAAAACCTAACAAAAATTATCCATGACATTAAGCCTACATATCATACTAATCCAATGGTAATAAGAATCCTGTTTGATGCTATACGGGGTTGTCAAATTATCTTATGCATTGATCAAACGAGTATCCGCTAACGTGACAAAGCTTTCACCTAAAAAAAGCTAACATAGCATCTTCTGAACCTGGTATATAATGTACAACTAACCAAACCTAAACACCTATATCTATCATACTAAGTCAATGAATAAATGCTAATCTATACAGGGTTCTCAAATTATCTTATCTTATACATTGATCAACGAGTATACGCTAAAGCCTGACAAAGCTTTCACCTTAATAAAAGCTAACATAGCATCTTCTGAACTTCGGTAAAATTTAAAAATGTACAACAACAACCTAAACACCTTAACACGAATTTAAACGGTTATTAACGTTAACAAAGTTCCAGACTTACCAACATTGAAAACTAACATATCATACAAAAAACGTAACGTATGCAACTTTTGTCAGCATATCTCTAAGTAGGACCGCACCCCTATTCACACGTTTTTTACAAACATATATCGGCAACATAGCACTGTTATTATCCATAACTAGTAACATTAAATCAAAATTTATCATAACCTAACTATTTATCAGTACTGACCAACTAATATATGCTACGTAACAAAGTTTTACCATCAATAAAGCTAACATATAACCTGAACTGAAGAGTATAATGTACACCCCCCAAACCAAACACAGCTTAAATACGAATCCAGTAACATTAACAACATTTCCATACTTAACAACAGTAAAGATTAACTAACATTGCATACGGAACGAACCCTATTCACACTTTTTTTCAAAATGATCTCTAACATATCAGTGTTATTTTTTACATTATATTTTCTAGTACAGGTTAACAATAATTTACCAACCACCTAATTATCATTCTGAGCCGAACGAAATATATGGATGACGGTTCATAAAGTTTTCACATCAATAAAAGCTAACATATCATAGGCTGAACTAAGAATAATATAATGCAAAATGACAAAACCTAGCATACCTTACGCTCGAATAAAACTTGCTAAACAATAACAAAGTTCAGGACTTAACAAAGTAAAGTAATAACAATGCATTTTACAGAACGAACAGGTCAGAAGCTGATGTAGGCTTCCTGTGGCACTAGAGTTATCAGATACCAGGTCGAGAAATTGTTCAAACTCCTCCCACTTTTAGAAACATACGCCGAATACCTATTGAATTCTTGTTTGGTTCGGTTCGAAGCATTAAGCTATACATTTGAGTCTTGTTTGTCACAGGGTCAACATGAACAAATTTATTAAACAACATTACTTATGTTTTTGCTAATGTCTTTAGTTTTTATAACATTAACGTCTACAGGATAAGAAAACCTAACAGAAATTTATCATGACATAACCTATTTAAAAAAGTAATGCAATAATAAATGCTAATCAATACAGGGTTGTCAAAATATCTCAGATTAACATGGTAATATGCAACAAAAAAAGTTCACCATGACCTTACCCAAGTACCATAATACCTATTCGGCTTAATCAAACGGTAGTAAAGTTTTATACTCTGTAAAGCTAATCATGAATATAACGACTGTAAACATAACAACCAGGACCTACATAAGCAGCTATCATTAACACTTAACCATTGATCTATTGCATTACAATTCGCACGTTCTTAACAAGAATAAATTAATGATTTAGACAAATAAAACAATTGGCAAATGAAATTTGTACATAGATAAAAGTTTATTTACTTTCCACATAACTAATTTGGAACTATTAAAATCACCATATATTTTTAACATAAAATACATCATACCTCAATGAAGTCTGGATAGCCAATAATGATTTCAAATTTTGCACACTTCGCTTTTGCCTGGCCAAGCTGCAATGATACACAATTAAACTCATTAGGGTCAAAGGCAGACAGATAATTTAATTTAATTTGCATCAAGGGAAATTATATAGTGTTATTTGCCCGTTTAATTTAATAGTAATTGCAGCCCTTTCATAACAAAATACAACCAAAAGAGGGCTTTGAGAAAACCAAACTATGTATATATATGAACCAATAGGTTTGAAATTAAATTTTAATAACTAGATCTCAAGTTTAGATCAACAAATGAATGAAAATACAAATTGCATTCTTACCTGGTTGGAATCTTTCCATTGCGATCTTTTCCGATGGATTTCTTTTGCCCGCCTTCACCAAATGCCCCAGACCTCCAGAGGACAGAGTTTCTTACTCAACCTTCATCTTCATCAACATTGGGATGGAGGAAGCTCGTAGACTAGATTTTATTCATTGCACAACATATAAAAAAAATATGAAGATATTAATATAGAATTCCGCACCATCTAATGTAAAGTGGGGCAAGATGGTAATCACTTATAAAACCTTTTTGGTTTGGAAGGTAAACATGCAGAGCTTAAGGAGAGCTCGTAAAAAGGCGCTTGAAAAGCAGGAGCTAGATCGAGGCGAAACTTATTTAACCTAAGCTTCTTAAGCGAATCATACTCATAATGAAGGTGCATGCGGAACATTTAAGTATATTCCTTCTCGTACCAACCGAGAATGCAATTCTATAACTCATATGAGATTCCATAGTTTTATTCACTTATATTAAATATTTCAAAATAAATCTACATTAAATATTCAAATACATATTTTGTACATTGCCGCCCACCAATTTAAAATGGGATGCTTTATGGTATATACATAAATTCTAATTAAATTATGACATATTAAAATCCACTTAATAATAATGAAATAATAATAACATGAATAATAACATAATATAATTCTAATAATAATAAAATAATAATAATCAATAATTAATAATAATAATAATAATAATCAATAATGATAATCAAAATATAAGTCACTCTGGAGTATACTGTAGACTACTGGGTATGTTTGCCTCCATTTACCAGTATATCATACCATTCACGCAGAATTACACATTGTGCTAACATTGCAACACAAACCTATATCCACACACAAGCCACAAAATCTTCTACATTTGCAAAATGCATCCCCTCTACCAGATCCTGCTAGAAATCTTTTCTTCGACATTCTTGCTCTGGCTGATTTCCTTTTGCATTTACTTCCATCCTCCTTCTACCCTTTCACCAGTGCGAATCTTCCTTTTCGTTCACGATTTAGTCTTCGCCTCCACCCCAATCAGCATTCTATTTCATACACAGACCATTACACATACTCACTTCGCCCATGCATACTTCTCCTCTGATTCTCTTTCCCCTAGATTGACTTTTTCTAACACCAACACCTGCCAACCTGTCCTGTCTCGCCTAACAAGCAGATTTATTCTCCAACCAGTCAAGTTAGCTCTGCATAGCCCACTCACCGTGCAAAAAAAGTCATGCGTATTACCAATGAATGCATTCTTCGCTCTCTTATGGAGGTTAGCCAGATCTGCACATAAACTCACCCTTTAAGTCCTCTCCGTGTTCCTCTCTTACTAAGATTGCCCGACTCAACTCCACCTAAATCTCTCGTTATTGCTGCCGATCTTCTTATTCTTTTTGAAGAATGGATGGTCAAAAATTCATTATAATATTGATTACATTTAAATCTTTTTCTTGACCTTTCGCAAAATTTTCATACTTTTATTCAAAAATTCTGAATCGTTATTCTCAGATGGTAACAAGAGGATGCTACATCCTTCCAGTAATATGAAGATGGGAGCTAATATAATTAGGATCTCCGGTT
>JABUQX010104499.1:30000-40000 GCA_015478945.1 Trachelipus rathkii | reverse complement strand
TATGTCTATCTAACAATATTATTTTATATATATATTTATATATATATATATATATATATATGTTTGGTAAAATTCAATCTTTCATCTGAGCTTCGATATTCGATATATCGAACTATATCGATATATCGGTATTGAATATATCGATATAAATTCGATATATATATATATATATATATATATATATATATATATATATATATATATATATATATATATATATATATATATATATATATATTATATCTGCTATATATTTTCTCTGTGTTTACCTAACAAGTAGCCCTAACCTAATGGATTATGTAAGCCCCCAAGTAGCCCTAACCTAATGGATTATGTAGGCCCACAAGTACGCCCTAACCTAATGGATCATGGAAGCCCCAAAGTACTACCTAACCTAATGGATTATGGAACCCCCAAGTTCGCCCTGACCTAATAGATTATGAAATGCCCACAGTTTGCCCTAACCTAATGTATTATGAAAGGGCCGAACTAGGTAGACACAGATTTACTATCTATCTATCTATATATATATATATATATATATATATATATATATATATATATATATATATATATATATATATTATATATATAAAAAACAACAACAACAACAATATATATATATATAGTATAGAGAGAGAGAGAGAGAGAGAGAGAGAGAGAGAGAGAGAGAGAGAGAGAGAGAGAGAGAGAGAGAGAGAGAGAGTTCATACTCACGGTTTAATGTAATTTCTTGCAATAGCTTGCAAAAAAAACGAAAAAACCATCTTTTGGTTCGAACTTTGTTACCGACACATAACTAGGTAAATAACCTAAAAGATATTCCTTTCTTCGGCAACGTCTTCGTATCTCTAATTTAACCTAAAAATAAAATACTATTTTGCTTATGCGATACTCGTAATTACATTTTTTGCAACGTTTCACTTCTAAAATAAATTTACAATAGTCTATAATTGCAAGAAAACTGCTATTATCATTACAGATGTCAAATAAATTATACAAATTCATCTTCAAAGTTTGCACAAAATTAACAACTAAAATCACATGCTGCCTCTATGGCGTAAAATTTCAAACTAAGATTTCTGCTATAAAACTAGTGTTGCCAGACAGGCTATGAGAAATTACCCACTCTTGTGACCGAAAATATTCTCTTAAAGGAAAAATTACCCTCTACCAATATATATATATATATATATATATATATATATATATATATATATATATATATATATATATATATATATATATATATATATATATATATATGGGACTTACTAAAGTTTATTCTTTTTTCCTATAATTGTTATTTTACCCTCCAAATACCCCCAAACAAAAATACCCTTCAAAATACCCGCACTGGACTTAGAATAATTTTTCTCACTCAGACGAAAAATTGAATTAAGCTTACTATATATATATATATATATATATATATATATATATATATATATATATATATATATATATATATATATATATATATATATATATATATATATATATATATATATATAAATTATTTTCCATAAATCTTAAATCTTATAGCTATATTTAATTTAATTAATTTTAATATTTAATTTCATAAAACTAGTTAGCATTAAACAATCAGTTTTTTTTTCTTCCAATTATAAATAAAAGCTAATTTCTAAAACTGTTTTGGGATATATCTCAGAGCGCAATAGTTTCATGAATTAGAATTTACTTTGTTAAATAGTTTTAATATACAAAGTAAGTATTTAAGGGAAGGTGTTCCCACTTATATAAAATAACAGTTGTTATACAACGACGGACGTCCATAATTTACGGTTTAAATGATCCTGTAGATACTCTATCATTCTCGGAAGAATTACATTTCTCCTTGGAAGCAAGTTTCTAATGAGGTGTCTTCAAATTTCTTCACATCATATCTCTGCTTGAAAGGTCGAGTCTTAAAGACTTTCGCTCTAAAAGCTCTTTCGTTCTCATTAGATCTCTCCACCTTCTTTCTGCCCTCCGAATTGTTGCGTCATTAGTTCTCTTTCTGCTATCCCTATACAACGAGGACTTCTCTTCTGAACTCTTCAGTTGCATACACCCTCCATTGAGGAAACGAAGTGCGACACAACACTCAACAGTCTCAGGCTGGAACACATCTCCTTTATCTATTTTCCCAATTTCCTTCGATTTCAAAAATTCCAAACGCCATGTGTTGGGATGTTCGGAATCCATTTGATTTCCTATTTCCCTTCACAATTGGAATTTTTAAGGCATCCACTTTTTACCATATATATATATATATATATATATATATATATATATATATATATATATATATATATATATATATATATACTCATATATATATATAACTATATATATACTATATATATATATATATATATATACCTATATATATTCATAAGAAAAAATATCTATTTATTCATAATAAAAAATATCTATTTATTCATATATAAGTAGTGTTTTTCACAACAAATTAGATAATATATATATATATATATATATATATATATATATATATATATATATATATATATATATATATATATATATATATATATATATATATATATATATATATATCTATATATATATATATATATATATATATATATATATATATTATAAACGTTTTTTAAGTACGATATTTAAGGTCTTGATTTAATTAACAACAAGTTTAAAATAAATTAACTATTTTAATCTAGAAAAGCTCTAATTTTAATTTATGGGGGAAAGCGCGAACGCAGTCCCCCGCTATCAAAAATTACACACTCGAGTTGCCCACATTTGGGGCAATCGCAAGAGGTCAACATCACCAGTGCAATGGAGGCCTCTCGCCTTGGGAACCACCTTATTGATCATGGTATCCTATTGCCAGGTAAGTATGCTTCGCTCTTTAATTCATTCTTATTTCATTCATTCCTTTTACACACAAACTAATCTTCCATTCGCAAATATTTTATCCATTATAGGATAAAAAAAAATCATATCAATAACATCAAATATTTATTAAATTTCCAGTCAAATATATATTTTTCATTTACCTGACAATGTGAATAAGGTTTAGTTTAATTTTTTTATTACAAATAACGTTAAAACATTTTCTATATGAAAGCTCTTCAAACCAATTTTACTTATCCAAGAAACGATTTCAATGGCAAACTTAAATTTTGGTTATTTAAAAACGAATAAATATAAAAATAAACTTTTCTTAATTGTAAATAGCTTTCAAATAGTAACCGGACTTATATAAAAAAAATGCTAATTCAAGAATTAAATTACTTGTTACCAGTAACTTGATTATTTGATTAAATGTGAAAACGAACCAGAAGGTAAATTTTATTACCATGCGGAGAACCGGTCGATTGTTGGAAATTTGACGGCTAATTACTAATTTATATATATATATATATATATATATATATATATATATATATATATATATATATATATATATATATATATATATATATATATATATATATATATATATATATATATATATATATATATATATATATATATATATATATATATATATATATATATATATATATATATATTAGTTAGCCATAAATCTTAAATCATATATATTTATTTTGTAAAAGCTAGATTTTTTATATCATTAAAAATCAATTTTTCTTTTACTTCTGTAAATTTATAAAGTGGTGAATCTTTTAAAAGTTTTGGGATATATCTCAGAAAGCAATGCTTTCCTGAACTAGTATTTACTTTGTTAATAATTTTAAAAAACAAAGTAAGTATTTAAGGGAAGGTGTTCCCACTTAAAGAATATCATAGCCAATCCAACGACATATGAAATTTGCTGTTTATGATCCTGTAGTTCTTGATCCATTATAATTTTCCTTTCATTCTACGGATCATTCTTGAAAAGATCACATTACTATTTGTAAACAAGTTTCTAATAAGAGGTGTTTCTCTAAGGTGTTTTGAGACGTCTTCAAAATTTCTTCACATCGGATCTCAACTTGAAAAGGTCGAGTCTTAGACATTTCGTCTTAATTAAATTAAAACTCTTTCCTTCTCATTAGATCTCTCCAACTTCTTTCTGCCCTCCAAATTGTTGCGTCATTACTTCTCTTTATGCGATCGCTATACAACGTGCACTGCTCTTCTTAACTCTTCAATTGCATACACCCTCCATTGAGGAAAAAAAGTGCGACACATCACTCAACAGTTTCAGTCAGGAACACGTGCCCTTTTATCTATGTTTCCAACTTCCTTTAATTTCAATAATTTCAAACGCCATGAATTGGGATATGTCGGCATTTAATTTAGCCCCGATTTCCTATTTCCCTACACAATTGGAATTCTTTCAGGCATCTTAACACCATATATATATATATATATATATATATATATATATATATATATATATATATATATATATATATATATATATATATATATATATATATATATATATATATATATCTACAAAAAAAAACACCAACAATAATATATATATATGCTATATATATATATATATATATAACACTCTTTATACTATATATATATATATATATATATCTAATCAAAAACCCACCCATTCAATGCCTAACTCGATTTCCATCTGTGTTAACAAGACGTAGGCTTTAAAGAGAGGAAGATTGGATACAGAAGGAAAAAACATTTGACGGAAAATTATTCCACAACGACCGAGCATCGAGTTTTCAATACTCAAACAAAATTCACGTGAAACCAAGGCACCTGTTGTGATACGAGGGCGACGTGATGGTGGAGGGGTGCGAGAGGTCAACTCCCACAAGCCCCTGCAATAGCAATAGGAAAGAGATAGTCCCCCTAATTTCACATCGCAGAGAAAGGTCAAGAAAGTTAGAAAGTAGGAGACAGTTTATTAGTTAGTCTCTTAGCATTACACTAAACCCTATCTAAAAGGAGGGTGGAACAAAAACCCACTCCCAAATGTGAGAACGGTACTCCCATACGAGGAAGGATAACACACCTTTACATAACCTGAGGAGCAAAGTAGAAGAAAACGTTTCCGCAATCTGAACAGTATCCCCAGCTTCTTTGAAGCCACCCTAAAAATAGTTTTGTGACATGAGGTTTCCAAGACAATTTGTTGTTTATATTCTGTCCAACGATGTTACGTTGGTTAACAGGTAATACGGTAGAGCCGTCCAAGGAGATAGGAAAGTTGGAAGGAAATTTTATGAGGGAAATGTATATATAATATATATAATATATAAAATGTATATATAATATATAATATCAAATTATATATATATATATATATATATATATATATATATATATATATATATATATATATATATATATATATATATATATATATATATATATATTTTTTTTTATATATATATAATATATATATATATATATATATATATTTGATTTTGAAAAATGTCTATACTATAATAATCATGAGTAATAGGTCCAATATCCAAATAGGAATTATGCATGGAGAAAAGCGAGTGGGAATGAATATAATCAAAATCAACAAATCCTCTCTTTAAGAAAAAAATATGAAAACCTAATATGAAAAATGTTTCATACATTTTTTAGAAAATATATCAATTGCCTACAAACAGTATGTATTAAATTGAAAACCGGAAAATGGAAACGAAAAATAATCTTAATAAAATTTAGGTAGTAGCCAAAAATTATATGAAATAAAAACTCTACAATCGATGATGTTGAAAAAAGTGGGTTGCTTAAAAAGCGTACATTTAAAGCAATTCCTTATGACAGTGGTTCCCAAAGCGTGTGCCGAAGCTTCCCCACAGAGGATATTTAATCGATCTTTAAAATAAAAAATAATTAGAACTTCATATAAAGTACCTTCGGCAACCTGAATTATGCAAGAGTGTAGCGAGTAGAAAAATATTAGGAACACTTCCTTATATATTATGAGTTATTATTTTACTTCCTGTAGAGGAACTTTCAAAACAAATTAATAGGTGATTTCGCTTCATCACTCAGCTTGCAAAAGTGTAGCGAGTAGAAAAATATTAGGACCACTTCCTTATTTATTATGAGTTATTATTTTAGTTCCTGTAGAGGAACTTTCAAAACACAAATTAATAGGTGATTCGCTTCACCACTCAGCTTGTACTTTCTCCTTCCATAATGGATTATTCCAAAATGGAACGGTCTTCAATGTTCAGATCTCAAAAGAGATCTCAACTGCTTCCCGCTCAAGAGAAAGTACTTGGCCTCGTCATCGTGGCTAAGCACGCGAGTTATAGGACAGGAACTCGGAAATCACACTATAGAAATGATCCTTTGAAGTATGATCTTGTCTGACCGATTTCACTAGTCTCCTTATAAGTCATTCATTCGCACACCTACAATTAAACAATGAAACTATAAAACCTACTAATGTCTACCAACAATTCAGATTATTACTATTATTATTATTATTATATATATATATATATATATATATATATATATATATATATATATATATATATATATATATATATATATATATATATATATATATATATATATGTAACTTCTATAGTATATAACTGCTGCTGCTATGCTAATATATATATATATATATAAAGGTTGGCACACGTTCAGTATTCTGGTGCCAAAGAGTGGGGTAGTGTTGTGGGATGCGCGAAACGCAGTACGAAACATAGAGGTGCTGTACGACAAAAAAAAAAAAAAAAAAAAATGTTCTTGGCGCGTGGTACGCTTACTCTGGTGCGGTGACCAAAATTGCGGAAATCGGCCAACAATTATATATATATATATATATATATATATATATATATATATATATATATATATATAATATATATATATGCTTCTCTTTGCTATATATATATATATATATATATATATATATATATAACTTAACTTAACTTAACTGCTATTATATATATATATATATATATATATATATATATCGGCAAAAAAACATTTCTTCCATACCATTTTTTTAAATTAGCAATTAAAATTATTAAAATATAAATGATAAATTAGAGTAAGGTTAAAAATTTTACTATATTAAGAAGGTTGGGTATGATAACTGTTTGAGGCATTCCTTCATCTCAAATATAATTTTGGAACAATCCCCAAAAATGTTTTATTTATTTTAACTTCACAATAGCATTTTTCTAAGTCAGAGCAAAAATATTAAAAGTTATTAGTTTTTGATTATTATTATCGTGTGAAGATTTTTAAACTTTTAAAAATTGGGTTACATGCTTTCCTCACATTTAATTGCTATATAAACATATAATTAGAATGTATTAGCTATAAGCTTTAATGCAGAGCACTGTTGAATAAAAAAAAAAAAATTCTGTGGTTGCCCCGATGAAGACTTACACAACTCACACAAACGGATTCCTACTCAAGACTTGAAGTCTTGAACCTTAACGAATTCCAAACGTTTAGAGAGGTAAAATATTTCCAGAATTATAAGTGAGAACACCTTCTCTTAAATACTTACTTTGTATTAAAACCCTAAGTATAAAGTAAATTAACTTGTCAGCCTAAAATTGGTGAAAAGTAATCTTTAAAAAACTTTGAAAAATTATACTTTGATCAATCTGGAAAATATTCTCTTAATATTTGTAAAGAAGACAAACTAACATAAAATTTAACACAATATTTTATTTCTTGGCAGTAAACAAATTCAAATCGAATGGGGTAACTAAACAAAATAATATCATAACTTTGAATATGAATTCCAGGAAATAAAAAATTTATCTTTTTTACTTTACTGCTAAAATATTTGTCAGCATAATAAACATTTTATGAAATATCAATTAAAAAAGAACTTATTAATTAAATTGATATATATATATATATATATATATATATATATATATATATATATATATATATATATATATATATATATATATATATATATATATATATATATATATATATATATATATATATATATTTTTATATATATATGCCTATATACTGCCACATGAATGTATATATATAAAATGAAAATACAAATCCATATTTTTGTTAAACTGTTTAGAATATAGCAAAACTACGGATTTATTTGAATTATAAAAATGAGAAACGAACCAAGAAGGTAAATTTTATTACCATGCGGGGAACCGGTCGGTTGTTGGAAATTTGACGGCTAATCACTATATATATATATATATATATATATATATATATATATATATATATATATATATACTACTATATATATATATATATATATATATATATATATATATATATATATATATATATATATATATATATATATATATATATATATATAGCTGCTATATATATTTATATATAATCTTAGGGGCGTGATAGGTGTGAGAATTGATAAAATGAGGAATGAACGTATTAGAGTTGTGGTGTGGTGTGAAGAAAGGGGGTAAATGAGAGAATAAATGAAAGTATGTTGAGATGGTTTGGTCATGTGGAAAGGATGAATGATAGTCGGTTGGTTAAGCGGATGTATAGTGGCGAGTGTGTTGGGAACCGACCGGCTGGGAGACCGAAGAAAAAGAGGATTGAGTCGGTTGAGTCAGTAAACGAAGGAGAGAAATGTGAGTTTGGCAGGGGGCGAGAATAAAGGCGCATATGACTGAATGGCGGGGGTTTTGTGAGGGTATGGTTGTGGCCCACCTGGGCCAAAGGGATGAACCCTACATTGACGATTTACCATAGTGAGGATCAGTCGGTCCCGTGAAGCTCTAGGGTGGATTTTCTGACTGCGACAGTTCTTACTAATTAATTAATGGTACAGAGTAAGGCTGGGCTTTCTTTTCTACTTTTGTCATATTCTTCTACTACTTTTCTTTTCCGATGCATGTACGCACCTTACCCCCAGTCTTGGGGAGAAAAAGGTAGATGAAGAAGAAGGAAATATAATATATATATATATATATATATATATATATATATATATATATAAATATATATATATATATATATATATATATATATATATATATATATATATATATATATATATATATATATATATATATATATATAACTCTATATATATATATATATAAATATCACCGGTCTAATAATGTATATATGCTATATACTATATAACTGCTACTGCTCATAATAACAATAATAATATATATATATGTACTAATATATAATAAATTTTATTTGTATATATATATATATATATATATATTAGTTAATCATAAATCTTAAATCTTATAGCTATATTTAATTAATTTTAATAATTAATTTCATATAACTAGTTAGCATTAAAAAATCAATTTTTCTTTCTTTCCTACAATAAATAAAAGATAATTTTTAAAATTGTTTTGGGGTATATCTCAGAACGCAATGCATTCATAAATTAGTATTTACTTTGTTAAATAATTTTAATAAACAAAGTAAGTATTTAAGGGAAGGTGTTCCCACTTATAGAATATCATAGCCAGTATCCAACGACGTCTGAAATTTACGGTTTGTGAAGATCCTGTAGATACTTGATCATTTTCCTCTCATTCTAGGGATCATTCTCGGAAGAATTACATTTCTCCTTGTAAGCAAGTTTCTAATGAGGTGTCTTCAAAATTTCTTCACATCATATCTCTACTTGAAAAGGTCGAGTCTTAAGACTTTTCGCTCTAAAACTCTTTCGTTCTCATTAGATCTCTCCACCTTCTTTCTGCCCTCCGAATTGTTGCGTCATTAGTTCTCTTTCTGTATCCCTATACAACGAGGACTTCTCTTCTGAGACTCTTCAGTTTGCATACACCCTCCATTGAGGAAACGAAGTGCGACACAACACTCAACAGTCTCAGGCTGGAACACATCTCCTTTATCTATTTTCCCAATTTCCTTCGATTTCAAAAATTCCAAACGCCATGTATTGGGATATTTCGGAATTAATTTGGCCCCGATTTCCTATTTCCCTCCACAATTGGAATTTTTTTAGGCATCCGCACACCATATATATATATATATATATATATATATATATATATATATATATATATATATATAACCAACTATA
>JABUQX010104499.1:0-25000 GCA_015478945.1 Trachelipus rathkii | reverse complement strand
TAGGGCTACTCTGTGTTTAAAAGAAAGTATTACTTACACACACATACCTCTCTGCTTCACAAGAATCAATCCACCTTCCTTACCATTCCTGCATTTTCTCCCGCCACCCCAAAACCACCTGTTTTACCATCCCTTTTTTGATCACCTATCCAACCATTCAGGTCCCCCAACACTATCAATCTGAAGCTCCTACTCACCCCATCCCATTATTATTATTATTATTATTATTATTATTATTATTATTATTATTATTATTATTATTATTATTATTATTATTATTATTATTATTATTATTATTATTATTATTATTATTGTCTTTACTATTATTATCTAGTTTATTAGGAATAAGTTTATTTCATATTATATAAACTTTTAATTTACGATTTCTCTATTAAATATAAATTTGAATATGAAACTGTATAATACTTCATGGGCTCAAAGGACGAAAACGTCCCCTTAGAAGCCCATTTCTTGTCTATGTATTTATTTTTATATTAAATTACTATTTTTTTTAATGATAAGTATTATGTAATACATCATGGACAGAATAAAGTATTTTTGATTTGATTACACTGGGTAACAGAAATTTTTTTTTGGAAAATCGTCCAGGGTTTTCCAGCGGAATTAGACTATTTGAGATGCGCTGAGTCCGAAAATGCCCTTTGTTTTTTCAATCAGGTCTGGTTTGTTCGCTACAGACATTTAAGAAAAAAACTATTTTTCGCCCAAAAACCCAATTCCTGAGGATCATAAACATTCGGTTTTTCCGTTTTCCTGGGTAAATAAAAGTCAACGTATCCAAATTCATTCATTTATTATATACTCGATTACATTTGATAAGTTTAATACATGTACATGAGCGTTACGTGACACAAAAGTTCAGAGTTCACGGCGTAAATCCCCGTTTCCTCGATTTCCGTGTGTGAGCAGCTGCCGGGTTGTCTCTCTTTCAGTGAACCAGCAGTATGTTCCGCGAGCATGACGCGTACCACCTCCCTGTACTCTCCTCCATTTGACGCATTTTCCTGATGGAACCTTGTCTCCCTGCTCGTCGCTGACCGCAAAAAATGTTTTTCAGGAAACCTCTTCCATGTGTGAGAAGCAGGAAATGCCTGATCTTGTATACTCATCAAAGCACCCTGAGGTTTGGAAGTTCTTTTATCAGCTGTTGATGAGTGTGCCGTAGTTTGCTGTCCTTCTTGTTCCCCAGGAAGTTGTTCACCACCTGCACAAACGACCTCCAGGCGGCGCACTCTAACGTGTTCATTGAGTTTTCGAACTCTGTGTCCTTGATGAGCTGCCGTATCTGCTTGGGCCATGCGAAAATGCCGCCTTTTCAGCTTCTCAATGGTTGACTCCAGGGAAGGCGCGCACAGGTAGCTTGAAAGCACCTCCCATCCGTTGTCCATGAGCGCGCGGAACTGTTTCATTAAACAAGCTTTGATGTGAAGCGGTGGACAAATCTTTCCCGCGTCAACAAGAGGTTTCGTTTATGAATGTTGCTGCCCCAGTACGTAAACTGCTCTCGCGCCGGCCACTCTTTTTTCACATAGTGCTGGGCTCTTGTCTCGACTGTCCCACTTACATATAAAGCATGGGTTCTTTGTGTACCCGGACTGCTGACCAAGTAGAAAGTTCACCATCTTAAACGGTCGACGCGATGCATCCATTGGGTTGCTGCCTGATATGGATTTTTGTCGAGCCAACGTACTTTGACTGCTTTCATATTTTTCTTGAGACGTGTGGAGTGCGCGCAAGAGGAATTGAGGCGAACTCGTTCCCGTTGTGTAGAGCACACTTCTTCAAGAGCGCTTGCTACTGTCTATGAAGAGTCGCCAATCTCTCGGATCATATTGAGCGCCGAGTTTAGCAAGAAGACCGGCGACATCTCGGCAGTACACGAGGTCTTCCTCCTCGCAGAAGTAGCCCATGTAGTCCTGATGCCTTCTACGAAAGAACGTGATACGCGCGTCCTCACCGAGTAGATTTTTCTCTTTGAGTCTGGAGGCCAACAGCTCGGCGGAAGTCTTCGACAAGCTGAGTTCCCGAACCAGATCATTAAGCTCACATTGTGAAAAGGGCTGCTGACCATCTTGTGTTCCATACTCCTCATCTGTATTATCTCCTCCCTCATATGCAGTGGTGGCCTCGTCGTCGTTGTCAGGAAGCTCTCTGCACGCTGGTACAGGAAGTTCTTCGCAGTGAGCAACTGGACGGCGAGCAGATGGAAGGTCGGGGTACTGGAGGCTGCTCCGATTCTCTCCGGTTGATGCCAGTAGTATCGATGGCGCTGAAGTAACAATCCGATTCATGGTCAGACGGCTCCCTCCAAACCATCGGAATCCCAAACTTCAGTGAAGTTTTCGTGCCCTTCGTCCACCGCCGGAGATATTCCACGCACGTCTTGCACACCGTGTGCGGTGCCCAGGACTTATCTTGGTCACCCAGCTTGACTTGAAAGTAAGCCTGGTAGGCGCGCTTCACAAAGCTTGTGATGCCCTTCCTGTGCATTGCCAGCGTGTATTCTCCGCAGATGTAGCAGAAAACGTCAAGATTATTCCTGCATGACCGTCGCGCTGAAGCCATTTCAATACTATGAAAAGAAAGAAAAAATGTCAATTAGTCATTTTGAAACAGAAACACATTAGAAGCAACCATTTATATATGAATAATTCGCTATATTCTTCCAGAAAATATTAGGACTGAACCGTCAAAACCTCAGCATATTTTTAGGACTAATTTTCGTGTCTCATGAGCTCCAAAAATCACCTTGTTTTGCTCTATCAGGTAATTTTGAGATACAGCCATAAGGCCTACCTGACGAGCTAACATATGACAATTATCAATATGTTATAGCTCGTCAGGTAGGCCTATGGCTGTATCTTCAAAGTTGACCTAATAGAGCATAAAACCAAGGTCTCTGGTGAGACTCAGAACACCAAAAAATTAGTCTAAACTATGCCTGCAGAAACCCTGACGATTTTTTGGCTGTTACTACCAGTGTTATTATTATTATTATTATTATTATTATTATTATTATTATTATTATTATTATTATTATTATTATTATTATTATTATTATTATTATTATTATTATTATTATTATTATTATTATTGTATTAAATTATTATTTATTATTATTATTATATTATTATTACTATTATTATTATTGATTGATTATTGTTTTATAAAAGTTTTGGATTTCATTTCCAACGTTCGTAAAATATGTTGTGGCGAAGAATTCTCTCCACATTTCATTTTTTTATAAATGATAGATTGTTTATTTTCCATAAAGAAAATATTTTTTTACAGAAGTAAGACTTATTAAATATCTTGTAAATTATTTTCAAATTTTTTTTTAAGAAAACTCAATAATGTACAAAAATAAATGTTTAGAACGGTGGAAATGAAATCTAAAACTTTTATAAAAATCAAAACACTTATGTTGCGAATTCTGATGTTGTTGGTTTGTTGTATTATATTATTATTATTATTTTATTATTATTATTATTATACGTTATCAAACTCATTATTATTATTATTATTGATGCTATATTTAATCTAAAATTCTCGTATTATTATATATTCTTTGTATCTATGACCTTGTAGCTTGAATTTAATTTTGTTGCTCAAATAATTTTGAGGTTTATTTACATTGAAAGGGGAGGGGGGCGAGTTTTTTTTAGTAGAATGATTAAATAATGGATCTATTATCTAAAAAATATTTATGTTGACATGTTTTTATACCGGCGCCTCAATGCCCAGCAGTTGCAAATTCCAATGAGCAATGGAACATTTTTGACTGGGCGCATAATAGAAAATGCGATAACTTTTTTCTGTTTATACCCAATCCAAAATATATTTAATTTTTCAGAGACAAGATTGAGCGAGTTAACCGTATTTATTTAGAACTATCTTTGGCTATACCCAACGATTTTGTCTCTGGGCACAAGATAAATTTTTTTTAAAAATTTCTCACACTGCTTGGCGATGAGAAATTTCGTGAGCGTACTCATCGAATTAATGATTTACATGATAAAAAAAGTGTAAATTGTCAATAATTAAAAGTGACCGTGACTAATTCATAATGATTGAATGAATTCAAAAAAAAAAATGTTTCGCCGATATTTCATTCTATACAACCAATTTTTTCCGCATTGTAGGAAATGACTACTGCCAAGTTTTCCTTACTGTAGGGAAGATGATCTACTGCTGGGTTTTTGGTTGCTCGGTAGTTACAAAAGTCGTTCAGGTTTTGTTTTTTTTTTGTGCTTTTTTTATAGATAGAATGACATCTCTGTATATAGTCAGGTTTCACATTTCGAAAATCTCTAAAATGTGAGAACATGGGTTTTGCTTTGAAATGCAAATAAGAAACAAAACGGATTGACTCCAAAATGCTTGAAATTAAAGTTTTAGAAGCTTTCGTGGAATCTTGCATTTTCCTTTTATTTGAAGTAAAATCTAATGAAAAATTATATTCATATTAGAATTCTACGTGTAGCCACCAATATGTTACCAAATTTCGATACCTCCCCAAATTTTTTATTAGCCTCACCACCATATTTTATTTTTTTTTATCAAAAATTTTTCTTAAAATATTTGATTAAAACACGGAGAAGATCTAAGATTTTCAACGTTCGTTAGGTTATAAGCAGTTGAGAAGTTTGGTACTAATTTATTTTTAATTAGTTAGTACCGGTAATGTTAAGCATAGTTTTGTTAGGTAACGTTAGCAGGCAGAATAAAAAAATGCACTAATTTTTAATATTTTAACCTATACTTTGGAATGAAATAAAAATCTAAATAACGGCTTCTAGAGTCTTACTTTATTATGCTTATTATTATTCCTATTATTTATTTATGTATTTGTTTCATTTATTTCTTTATTTTTCAGTCCATCATCACATATTGATATGGTTATTGGAAATGTGACTTATCATGCTGTGGACATTTCAATATTTTGGCAGATTCCTCAGTATGTCTTAGTCGGAGCAGCAGAAGTTTTTGCAAATATCGCAGGTTTGTCACATAGGAAATTTTTTGGTTTAATTTAACATTTATTAAAACTAGAGAGCCAAGAGACTGGTTGTATGAAGATTTTACCAGCCTTCTTTCATCATCTTTCTTCCTGCTCCTCCTCATGGCCTTAATGTCTAGAACCTCCATTTTTAAATGTAGATTACTTATTACAGCTGTATAAAAACTTCTTAAGGTATTTTTTTTGTTTATAAGAGTTTATTAAAAGACATTTTCATCACTTAGTTTTAAAATTTTTGAAGCATACTTTACTTTTTTTTTAATTACTGAAAGAATTTTTGACGATGATTTCCATGATCATTATTGAAAACTAATTTTAAAAATTCTTTTGAGAAATTTTCTGTCATAAGAATTTATGGTCTGCAAAATTTAAGACTAATTTTTATAGTTATGGTAACAGTTTACGCGTGTGTGTTGTAACCTTTAAACTTTCAACACAATATTAAAATAAAAAATGTTTATGTAAATATTTAATTATTGCTGTATTTTTCGATTCACAGGCTTGGAATTCGCCTACACGGCAGCTCCAGCAACGTTTCAAGGACTTATTATGGGCTTATTTTATTCACTGGAAGGATGTGCTTGTTTTCTTGGAATCTTTTTGCTTCGTCTAGTAGCTCCATTTTGGCTTAACAACAAAGTAGATTATAGTAACATCAATGACAACCATCTTGATTTTTATTTATACTTTTTAGGTATTATTCAATTTACAACATTCGCTGCTTTCGCACTTGTTTTATATTCACGAAGGTTTGCTTTAAGACTGGTAGGAATGCCAGTGGCAATTGATAATGAAAGAAATAGAAGCTTTGAAGGCGGGAGTGCTATTGTTCAATCTGGGGAGACAGAACTTGAAACGGAAACAGAGATGGAGAGAGGAGAAACAGAATTGCTGCGATCATCTTCATCTATGAATGATGATGAACAGAAACGACCATTGATTCTCTGATAATACATTTTTGTAATTTTAAAAATATCGCCTAAATCAGGTACATCTAACCTTTCAGTTGGTGTTACGTGTATATTTTTAAAATTTTATAAATTTATTGGAATTTTTCCTCTTGTTTATGAAATAATTATTTTGTTGGTAGTTAATAAAACGAAATAAAAATCCAATTAGATATTATGATAGTTAAGCAAATTTATTTTAATCAAATTTAAAAATCTTGTCTCTTTCCTTTCATTTCAAAATGTTTTTGGATAAAGCTATTCATGTATAAAATGAGTTAAAAAGCGGTTATTAAAAATAAATATCATATTTATATGATTCCTCGTTGACAATATACTCTTGATTAGGGTATTAAGATTTTGTAGAGACTTAAGAGGTCTAGAAATGTAATTTTCTTTTATTTCTATTAATTTTTATTCCATTTTTTTTAGTGAATATCAAACTTCAGCAAGATATTTGAAGCATTAAAAATACTGTTTTTCATTAATACTACCCAAAAAGATCATTTTCCCCTAAGAATCTCTTTAATTAAAAGCTCATTTGCCAATAAATAAATTTTAATCCACCCACAATATTCTTATTAACCCTCAGGATTATGTGCGTAAAGGCGACACCTTCTGAAGCAAGCTTCCTTGTTAGTGTTGCACCAAGGGTAAAATTAAATTCAGAATCTCAAACTTCGACTACACCTTCTCTCCACATCTTCGATTTTAAAACTCAAAAGTTGGAGGTTTGTTTGTAACCTTTATAATAGTTTTTAAGAACTTTACAAATTTTCCCAGGATTAGTTGCAATTTGGAAAATAAATTTTTCTTTTAAATTTTTGTGCATTCTCTATCTCATTCTGTTTCTCATCAAGACTTTTGTGCTTCTCTAAAACATCTGTCAAAAGCTTGTAGTCAGGCTCGTAGTCATCTATCTCCGTTTAAAGTTGAAGTAAAACTTAAAAAAATTGACAACCCATATGCCGCAGTAAACTGACTTGCTATTATCTTTTTATATAGAGAAATAAAAAAAAATCTCGATAGAGGCTTTTATTGCTGAAATAATATGTTTTTGATACAGACTTTACAGCTTATGAAGCTTGTGTAATATCTATATATTTTTTTTTATTTAAATTAATTATTGCGCCATTTCTAATGGTAATTATTTTATTTTATATAAGCTTCTGTTTCTTTGCTAACCTTTTTAAAACATATTAACTCTCCGATTGGAAGTTCTTAATTAAAATATAGGTTGTGTCTCACCAGTTACTATAACCGCTTTACTTTCACAGGAAGTTATATTTCTATTAAAATTTTTCCATTGACTATTACTACTATTAAGTAAATGCTAGCAAACAACTAAATAACTATATAAACTCCAGTTGCCTCGGTTTCAGAAATTTTATTCCTGTACTTTAAAACATGTAAAAGACCAAGCAGCCGTCTTAGAACTCTAGGTCGAAAAGGACGGGGACACATCAAGTTACCGTTTTCCTATGCTTTTCCCTTGGCCATCCTGCCTCGTTCAAGAACCCTTTGCCCCCAAGGGGGGGGCCGCCCACCCAAAGGAATTTAAGAAGCACACTTGTTTCGACAACCCCAATTGTCGGTCCCGATCAGGGATTTATCTTCGCTTCCTCTGCTGAATCACACTGTACCTATATCAGAGTATCGGACCTCTCCGCTGATACCAATAGGGGAAACCAATAGGTTATCGTTCTAACGACAGTAAAGCGCTTCCTGCCGACCCATGGACACCGTTGACATCCCTCTGGCAAAATTCGAGATAGAGGAGTGGAGGAGAATTCATCTATTATTTTTTAGACCGATGATATGCTTTCTTCTGGGATGGGATCCGCCCCCCCCCCCCTGCCGGACTCTCGGTCTCGTCGTGCTTTCTCTCTTCCGGTTACTTCCTCTTCCTTTGGGATAGAGTACAGGAAAAGCGGGATCACCGAACCCTCAAAAACTTGATTGCTGATAAAACATGGGGAAACGACCCAACCACATCAAAACCATTGGTTCGGATAGACTCAGTTCATTGGGCTGCGACTGATTAATACACACAGCGAATTCATCCAATGGATAAATGCTGTTCACTAATCTAATTTTGAAGGAAAATTTTAACGATTGAAGCATACCGAAAGTTATTTGTCTTCCAAAAGATTCAACTCCGAGGTCAGTGATTTTTTGCAACCTCTCTTCCTTATACTCAATATAATACCTTTTATTACCATATATCTATTACGTCGGCTGACTGCAGAATGGGCAGAGGGGAAGTTGAAATCTTATTCATGAATCTGGTTCCTTCCCTGAGATTCCCATATCGCGCAACACTTACACGTGTGGCAGCTCGTGTCCATCATTGACTTTACCTGTATGGACAGCTGTTCAATTATACCTCGCACCGAGGTTGCAAATTTTTTTTAAAAGCTGATCTATTATTGTGCCGGTTTAACAACACTACACCCGTTACTAGTTCTTAGGCGATTTGAACATGCGTCACCCACATTGGGGTGACTGTGTCCTCCCGTAAAAGCAGAATGACTTATAGATAGCCATGCAGAAATTTTCGTTGCTTCAAACAATGCGTTTACCAACTTACTATTCATTTCGACACCACCGCATTCTCTTCGTCTGAAATGGATGATTTTCTCTTTGCTTCCTTATCCGTCATCATCTTTACTCAGTGGGGAATTATCCGCTTTCCTCTGATGGGGTTAGTGACACGTACCCCATCTATTGTTTCGCAAACTCTCATGCCCTATTCTTGCAGTTCTTGCAGAACACCCTCTGAATATATGCTTTCGGAGATCACGAGCCGCGCAGATATCGTCGATCATTTGGCAGGCGCCGGCTCTTCGGCCTCGCAGCGAGGAAAAAAATATTCCATTAAAAACAAACAGCCTAAGGATGGCTGGATATAGAAGATTGGGGGACGAGTACGAAAGTGGGCGACTAGAACATAAGATTTAAATAGATTTCTGGACTCTTGTTTATGCACATTAATGCACATTACTTTGTGGTGCTTGGGTCGAAGGGAACGCACCGAGAAATCTCACCACAATTACTCTAGTTCTTGTCAATAGTGCTATTTTTCAGTTTATTCACGAAGAGTATAACACCGCAACAAGAATCAAATTACCCCTCTACAAGCATATATTAATATATATATTATATATATATACTATATATATATATATATTATATACTATATAATATATTATATATATAATATATAATAATAATATATATATATAAACTTATTATATAAATTACTAATATATTATATAATTATATTATATAATATTATTATATATATTTAATTATATATATATAATTATTATAATATTTATATATTATATATAATAAGTAAGTATATGAAAATGTGATAACAGAGAATAGTGAACGACGAAAAACACTCACCGACTTAGAAGAATCCAAGGACTCCTGAGTTTGTCAACGCAAAAAACTGCCTTCTTCGTTTGAGGAAAACAAATATGTTCTTTTTACATGGCTTTAGTGTACAATAATGCAGTAACACTATATAAACAAGAGCTGATACATTATTAAACCTTAGGGGTATTTAGGCGATCTATATATTACAGTGTTTAAGTGCGAGCACCGACGTATCCCAAGAATCCTCTTGTAGGGAGCGGGCTCTTATTCCTTCTATCAGTAAACTCAACCGGTTAGTTCCAAAAAAGGCAGTTATTGACAGAAACAACCCAACTGATTCCGTTCCCAATTTGACCGTTACGCCGTTGTCCAAACAAACTAAGTTACTTCTCAATACTCACATTAAACACTCAATACCATATTACATTCTGTGTTAACACTGAAAATTAACAAAAAAGAACATCAAGACTGAATAATCATAGTTCAACGAAAAAGCACAACAAGAGTAAAAAATATAAAAAGACACTGCACTCCCTCTTCTTATTCCAACTTCCAAGAACATTATATAAAGAAAAGCCCAGAAAACTTACGTTCTCAGTCCTCTTAGTTCATCCTTCTTCTGCCAGAAGACATTATCCTTAAAGAAAACGAAATAACACAAAAACTCATCACTTCTTTATTTACCTTTCTCCTCCCCTTCCATTTCTCTCCCTGTCGCCCACTTCAAACAGCAACGACAGCCAATCACAAAAAAAACCAAGCCACCAAAACAACCACCAAAAACAACCACAACATAACCACCAAAAACCAAAAAAACAAGAAAAACAAGAAAAGAAGAGAAAATAAAAAAAAAAACCCATACAAAAAAACCCAACCGGGGGGCCCTTTCACACAGCCTACGTTCTCCATAGATTTAGCTCCGTTGTTCCCGCTTCCTTCTCTTTTCAGTTTCCTATGTCAGTCCTCAATCCATATTCTTCCTCTTTTTCACTTCCTCCACCACATCCCTTTTCTTAAATTCACTTGCTGACAACTTCCATCACTCACAATCTAGCTCTTCGCTATCTTGTCACGCTCTTCCATTCCACACATTCCTCCGAAGATTTCTCCCATTATGTTCCTTACCATTTCCACCCATACGAGTCCTCACCCCCCCAATTGCCCCCAGTAATCACAATCTAATTCACTACTCTTCATAACTCTCCTCATTCCTCCAGTCTAACCATCTTTTTCCACCTCATTCTACCTCAGACAATGAGATTCCTCACTTAACGCTCGTAAATAGTTCCACCAAGATATCCCTACTTCCCAATTTCCATCCAATGCTTCTGTCTGCACTTTGCTTTCACGTACATTCACCAACCTTTTCCTCCACCAATGCCCTCCTCTATTCATAATCCCAGCATTTCCCCACCGGGAACACCCGTTATCTCCGCACTAATGCCCACCGAAACACAACTTCTTCACCCTTCGCTATCTGTTGACCCTGTACACCATTCAACAAATATTCCACAAATGTTTTCGAATGACAAAAAATCACCACCTTGTCAGATTCCGATTATCCACCTCCTCCGATAACCCCATACAGTACATGACCAATGGTGATTCCATTTGGTCTCTCACCTGTTACAGTTGCTACCTCATTTCTCTCCGGCAATAATGTTGTTTTTCCTCACGTTTCTAATTCGGAGACTTCTAAACCTTCCGCTGCTCTCGATTCTCACCACTCGAACACTCTTTCTCCTTTCATCATTCAAGCATTCTGGGGCCAGAAATACGGCAAAAGTGATTTATTCTATCTAAAGATTATTACACTTCTTACATTCCCAAGAAAGATCTCTTGGATATCAGCCGTTTTTCCATCTTTCACTCACCTCTCACACCGCCGTAACTGGGCCCACGCCCCTCTCATGCACCCCATTGATTCCCTTGGTGACTTCCATACCACACCCCCGCTTTCCACATCTATAATGTCATCATTCCCCCCTTACGCAGACATTAACCCCTTCCCAAAACCCATTCACACAATGTTCACCAAGGCATCCTTGAAAAACTTGTATTAACTCCACACATCCTTACCCTACCAATACGCGCAAGACGCATTGCTTCACTAGTATAATTCCATCGAATAGATATAGCTCCTGTTCCAGTAAATGCACACATCTCTCATAATCTACCCCCCTAGAAGTTCCACCCTTCTACCACTACCTTAACATCTTGCTCCTTCCACCAAACTACGAATACCTTTTCACATACTCCATGATAGACCTCCAGTTCTTCACTCTTTATGTAAAAATACTTCAACATAGGCGTATTCCATCATCTCGTCTACTCTGCCTTTTACGTTTGGAATACTTTTCTACTATCAAATCCTTTTCTCAACAATAACCTTCAACCCTCCTTTCTTCCCAACGCCTCCACTACCACCTTACTCACACACTCGAAAGCCTTTCTCCCTAAACTCAACAAACACACCAGCCGGGTTTTCTCCCGTGGTCTTCACCATTACACCGTCATACCAGAACACAGTCCAAACTGTTCCCTTCCATACTTCATATCTCCTCTGTATGCATATCACCAGTAAACTGTGACACCCACACCTAACCACCTCTCTTCAATCCACAACTACCTTTCTTAAATCACGCGATCCACCACCACTTCCTTTCCCTTAACCATGACAACAATAACGCTTACTACCGCACAACAACCAGAGGCACCTTCTCGACATACGCTCTGGCTACCATGAAACATGTGATAACAGAGACTAGGTGAAACGAACGAAAAACATCACCGACTGTTAGAAGAATCCAGGGACGTCCTGAGCTTTGTCAACGCAAAAAAAACTGCCTTCTTCGTTTGAGAGAAAAAACAAATATGATTCTTTTTACAGCTAGTTACATACTGAAAGTTATACTATCATTAACAAGCAGGCTTAACATTTAACTTATGAAAATTTACGGAGAGTTCATATTTTACGTGTTTAAAGGAGCCAGTCTCAAAATTATTGAGGGGCGGGCTCTTTCCTTTAGTAAATCAACCGTATATCTTAACAAAAAAGCAGGTTGACCCACAACAACACAAACTTGATTCCGTTCCCTTCATACCTCATTACCGGTTTCCAAACAACTAGTTACCCGCTCAATATCACACTGTAACGAGCACAATTCAACCATATTGAGTTAATTTCTGGGGCTCATATAGCTCTGAAATCATAACAAAAGAAATGTAAGGACCTTATAATCTATATATCACGAAAAATCACCAACCAAGTATAAATATAAAAAAACAATTTGCACCTCTTCATATGTCCACTTCCATATATTATAGAAGAAAACAGCCGAGAAATTCTTCTTCTTCCTCTTCTTCTCCTCTCTTTGAATCATCATTTTGGGTGAAAAGAAAACACCCCAAAAAACTCATCAATATTATATCTATAAATTATATATATACATATATATATTACTATATACTATATGATATATATATATATATTAATAAATTAGTACTATATACTACTTATACATATAATATATAATATATATATATATATATTATATATTATATATATATATTTATATATATATAGTATAATAATATATATATATATCTTAATATATATCTATATATAATATCACTATAATACTATATAATTATCTCATCACTTCTCTCCCCAACACTAGAGGTAGGTGCGACGGATGCCTGGATCAGAAAGTAGAAGAAGAATATATGACCAAAGTCGAAAAGACAAGCCCAGCCCTTACGCGCGGCCCCTTTATACGCTTGTAAGTAAGAACTCGTGCGCAGTCAGAAAATTCCCAAACTAGGCTTTCAGGAGACCGGACGGGGACCTCCTCAATCATGGCATCTCTCATGTTAGAATTCAATCCATTGGCCAGGGTGGGCCACCAACCATACCCCTCTCACAAAACCCCGCCATTCAACCTATTATTATGCACCTTTCTTCTCCGCCTCTTCCCACTCACAGTTCTCTCCCAACCAGACAGTTCCTTACTCACTCAATCCAACTTAATTCTATTGGTCTCCCAGCCGCTCGATTCCCAGCACTCGCTCACCACATTACATCCACTTAGCCAACCGACATTTATTCATCTTTTTCCTATATGACCAAACTATCTAAACGTACTTCATTTATTCTCTCATTCACCCCCTTCTTCACACACCCACACTAACTCTCAAAATTGAATTATATCAATTTTATCAACTTCTTTCTCACCACCGTGAAACACACCTAAAGGATTGCTCCATTCCTGAACACCATTGTCTTTAAACCTATACGCCTCTTATTCCAGACCAATAGTTTTCACTACTATACATTAAACACAGGTAAAACACATACCCTCATGTAAGACCCCTATCGCACCCAAGACTTAGTCCACCATTACATTGACCAAGCGATTAATTGCATAGCAACCTTCCTGATCATTCAAGACAACTATTCCTACTTCAGTCATGCATCATCCGTTCCCTTTTTCCAACATAATCACTAAATATTAACTCAGACACAATTCCAAGATGCTCACATTACTAACACTTAACTTCACAACAAAGGACTATCCTTAACTCCAACCAAACCTATACCACTTATGCTACAACGTTTTACTTTCCAAACCCTTTACTTTTACACCACCCTGCCAATCTCTCTATCATCCTCCCAAACTCTACTTCAGATCCGCCCATAAAAACCAAATCATCCGATATAATAATCAGGGCACTATCCACTCTTCCATTCTCCATCATCTTCTAACACCAATCCCTGCCACCTCCCACCTCTAATTCTCTTTCATCAACCCCATCCATAATTCTACAATTGAATACCCCAGAAGACATAAGCCATTCCCTGACCTTCACTCCGCTCATTAATATTAAGAACCAATCACTTACTCGACTCCATTTATTCCTTATCACACCGCTTCACTATCGTCATACTAACTTTTGATTCCATTCAGAAGCCTACTACCAACAGCATATATCACTAACACACCTGCCACTTAGAGCTTCTCTTATTAATAGTTTCATACTGCATGTTTCAAATCCTAAAACCTACAACTCGCAATTTATTCTTCTCTCGTCATTTTCTCATCATTCGTATTCAATGTTAAAGAATGTTGATCCACACATCCTCGTACCACTTCCTTAAATGCACCTTGTTCTTTCACAATCAGTGTCACTTGACTCACTCTTTTGACCAAAAATACCAGCATATATATTCTCTACAACAACTATCAATAACCCATCCCTATAATTCCTTACGGTTATAATATAAGAGGTAACTATACTGCTGCTATCTCAATCCCTTCATAACTAGTACCCGTCCATAAGAGATTTTATCTTTTGTACACTTACAAATTCCTCATTCAATCACCATCCTCGTTCTTGATCCATGGTCACACCAGTATTTCATCGATATACCTCTGGATTTACCAATTCTTCACCTTTTCATTCTACCATTCACTCTCCCCTAACTAATGACCTCATCCCCCAAAATAAATATTCCTTCTTTGCATCATCAAACCCACACACACCATCACAACTACCTCTTCACTATCACACGTGTCTAATACTGTTATGCGGATTTCGAAGTGTTCTCTCCACACTCCCCTCACGATCCTTTTCTTCAGTTACGAAAGACCATTACTATTCGATTTATTCTAAACAAGAAATCCCCTATATTCTATTCTTAACTTCGCGCGCTTCCCTCCCATATTCCCTTTTAACAAGCCAATATTCTTCTCCTTGCAAACTGTGCATTTACATCTTTTTTTCCTCCTGCGTATGCATCTTTTATTATTCCTTTTTTCCTCACTTATAACAATTCAAACATCTTTTAGAAACCTCATAACTTGGCTTTATAGTACATTCGAACCACGTTCTTTTTTTACTGTGTTAACGCAGGTTGCATCCATACTTCATTCCCATCACTCCTGTTAGAACATTCTATACTCCTAACTTTAGCACATCCACATATTCCTCTTGTTTTGCACTTCTAACAACCGCTCCCTTCATGACTTCCAGATATTGCGTCAGTTTCAACTTTGATTAAACAATTAAGCTGTAAAAATTCATAACGCTCCTACCATTCTCATTTTATCACGACACCCTAAAGTCCACCTGTCTCATCTCTCTCTCTCTCACCACCTATCCACACCATTAATCAACCCAATGACAAATTAAGTGAAGCTCCTAACTCACCCAATCCACGAACATCATTCAAGATTATCCCAGAAAGTCGCTCTCTCTTCAAATTACCGTCAGATGGACCATATGTCCACAACCACACATACCTTGACCTTTCCAAAATTCATAACTTTAACCATTAGAATTCTAAGTACTCACACAAACAAAATCTACAATAGTTCTCTTACCAAGGTCACTCATCAGAATTGAACTCTTCTCTCCCCTTTCCTTTCCTCATCTGGCACATACACATTTCATGACCAACCACTCATTTCACCAATTCCTTTCATCTTTGTTGCAGTCACAGCGACCAAATCAAATCTTGCATTCTCAAATACACATCCGTTCCTCTTCTCCTTATTACTCCTCACACATTTATTTCTATCTGACAATCCATGTGACATACGATTCATACATTTCGCCGAAAGAAAAAAGGTCGCATTACGGCCGATATATAAATATATATATGATATATTATTATATATATATATACTATTATATATATATATGTATTACAAATATTATTATATATAATATCATTATATACATATATATATATTATATTATATATATATAATATATATATATATATATATATATATATATCAATAATATTAATAGACTATTATATAATACTATATTATATATATATTATTATATATTATATATATATATATATAATATAATATATATAATATATATTATATATAATATATATTATATATAGTTAGTATATATATATATATATACTAATACTATATATATATATATGTTTGCTATATATATTACTATATATATATATTTATAGTCCTTTATATATATACCTATTATATATAAATATATATATACGTATTATAATATACTATATTTTACGACCACTGATGAAAACTAGCAAAGTAACGTCCTAGTCTGTCAACACCTTAGACTCACCCCAAATATTCCTTAGATCGTCCAAGGAGGTCTACTTTATTTGTGAGGTCTGTAACGATCGGTATGATTAAGAAATTTTAGGACTTCAAATCTGGTGATGTTGTTGTCTCTGGTTGGCGCATCAGGCGAAAATTATTTTACTCTGAAATTTCGAAGGTGCAAAGAAGTAATCAAAATAATACGATAATCGGCAGTCACAATGATAACAATAATAATGATAATTTAAAGTTTAATTGATGAGTTAAATTTTTAAACAATTGTATGATACTTTAAATTTATATTCCTTGACGATCGCTCATAGAAAAGTTGTAACATATTATTATAAATTATATATCTACTTTGGCCCATACCAAATGAATTAGGTGCAAACTTTCTGGTCATATCCTATTTATATCATCATATATATATATATAAATATATATACTATACTATACATACATATATATAATATATATAATATATATATGATAGATATATATAATAATATATATTAATATAATATTAGGTATATACGGGTATAATAATATATATATATAGTATATACTATATACTTAGTATATATATATATATGCCACTATATAACATTATACTATATATATATATAGTATATATTATATTTAATCATATATAAATATATTTTATAAATATAGTATATATATATTATATATATAAATAAGATGGACCAAATCTATAGCGGGCATGCAGTAGTAGAGAAGAATTTGACTAAAAATGAGGGAATGACATATCTAGAAGAGCTGATCGATGTGGTTATGAAGAACGGGGTAATAGAGAAGAATAAATGAAAGTATGATTGAGATTGGTCTTGTAAGGTGGAAAGAATGAAATGGATAAGTCGAGTTTCATTTTAAGCGGAATGACGTATAGTTGCGGTTGTGGAACGACCGGCCTGGAGAGACCGAGAAATTGGGCCTGGGTTTTGTATGGGGTATGCGTTGATTGCCTACCTGCGGCCAAGGATATCGAACCACTTGACATTGACGATCTTACCATGTGAGGGCGCGTTGCGGTCCCATGAAAGCTCTAGGGTGAATTTTCTGTCTAGTGACGAGTTGGCTCACTTATTCATGGTACAGAGGGGGGTGGGAGGGAAGGCTGGGACATTCTCTTTTCGACTTTACTGTCAATATTCCTTCTACTTGCTTTTCTTTTCCGATGCATGGACACGCACATTACCCCCAGTCTTGGGGGAAAGAGGAAGACTAAAAGAAAGAAACGAAAGAAAGAATATAATATATATATATATAATTATATATTATATATATATATAATAATATATACTATATATTATACTATATATACTATCATCACCATCTATATATATTATATATAATATATTATATATAATATATATATATATATAGAATATAATCAACTTCTTTCCTCAAGATTGGGGGTGAGGTGCCTAACATACACCGGAAACAGAAGTCGAGTAGAACATGAATAAGTCGAAAGGAAAGTCCCTCCCCTACCATCCCTTTCATACCTTTAAGTGAGAGACCCTTCGCAGTCAAAAATCATCTACCTAGGCTTTTATTCAAACACGAGCAAAACCACTTACTGTTGACTCTCAGTCCAATTCAGGTTCATCCCTTGGGCCAGGCCCACAAACCAATACCCCTTAACAAAACCAAAGCATATCACCCTATTTTGTACCTATCTCTTATCAACTTACCTGCCAAACTCACGTTCCCTTCTTTCAGCATCTCCTATTACTGACACAGTCTCACTTTTCCTTTGGTCTTTCCAACCGGTAATCGTTCGAGCACACCACTCCACCCACGTATTTAACATCCTTCTCTAACCAAACCCGACTGATTATCCATCCTTTTCACTATGACCAAACCTTAATTAATACACACTCAGCTTTATTCTCTTATTATGCCTTTCTTCACCACCCACAGATTTTCTTAAACTATCTTTTAACATATCTTAATTGTGATTAATTATGTAAAGTATTCTTTTCCACTTAACTCATACTTAACTAAACTATCCTATTTTCGTGCTGTTCCCGCACCCTACCCCAGACTTTCTTATTGAGATAATCATAATTAAATTTAATATATAATATACTGTATATATATACTATATATTATTATATATATATATATATAATATATATATATATTATATATATATATAACTATATATTTGTAATATCCTATTTTTTATATTTTATTATTTTTTACAAGCTCTTTCTATTCTAAATAATTTGTTTCAGATAAACTACTTTTGTTTTGTTTTTGTGTTTGCATTAAAAGATAAATAATTTATGTTATAAAAAATAATTACTTTATCAACTTCGTTTATATATATATAAACTATAATTTATTGATCCATCTAAAGCTTAATGGGTAACTTTATTTACCATTATATATTATTATATTATTATTATTATTATTATTATTTTATTATATTTTATTATTATTCATTACTAGCATGATATTATTTTTCCTATCATTATTAACTTATTCAAATCTCACTATCTTAATTCTCATTATTATTATTTATTATTATTCATTGATGTCATAAAATCGGCAAAATTGAAAGTTGAAATCCCTTTCTCTCCTTATAAGTATTAGTATAATATATCATTACTATTATGTTTATGTTTCTATTCTTTTATTTAAATAATAAGATATAAACAGATTATTTTGTTCCGTAGGTTCCTGCTCTGGTTTATGCTTGCAGACCCAGATAAAATTGTCGTAGGAAAGAGCTCTTCGGATATAATTCAGCTCTGAACACACGTCAGAGAACTGCTTCCAGATATAATGCATTATAAATAAACCATTTGGCAAATTTATATCTAAAAAACATATCTTATTTGTAAACCTGTTGTAAGGTACATATCTATATTGTTTTGTGTGTACAAGGTTACAAGCTTAAATGAAGTTTAATGCTCTTCGATGGGAAAATTTCTGGTAGTCCGGAAACCGAAGGAAGTATTGGAACTTTTGAAAGTAGCACAAAAGAGGTGAGTCTCTTTTGAAAATGTGAACCTGGAGTCCATTAATTGTTCAAACCTAGTTATTTTGTGACATATAAATTTTTTAAAGCTAATTGTTTATATTTTTCAATTTCCTTCACTAATCTTCGTTTAATTAATGATTCTTATTTTGTAATCATTAAATTGATTTTTTACATCATTGTTGATTCTTACATTTTTCTGCTACTACTGTTTTACTTACTCCTATAGCCATACTACCTACTATTCTACCTACTACTATTGTTACCCTCCTCTACTATTAACTCATCCTACCTTCTAATATATTATCTGGATTCATGTACCATACTTCTTCGATAATACTTCCTCTCTCTCTATCTCCACTTTATCTTCATCCTCCCGCCTTTGTATATCCACAACCAACAATATCTGCGTAAACAATCGGCTCGAATCAATCATTACTTGACTGTCCTTCAACATACCAACCAGAAACCTACATCAGCATAGTCTCCACCGCCTCCTCCTCTTTCTGCAACTATGCGGCGACTACTTGGCCCTATTGTGCGCGAGTTCCTCCGCCTAACCCCACCGCAATTTCGGAGAGATGTTGATTTTACGATTCAGCAATTTGAAATTTTCCTTGCTTCCCTTCCTACAGAATTCGAGAAAGGTAATGCTTTTCTGCTCTCCATTCCCTATGAAGTATTCAGGGGGGGAAAACAAATCCCAATCCCCTAACTATTTACCTCTCAATCAGCTCCTCTCTTACTCCTTATTCTACTCTTTGTGATTTATTGCGTCGCCATCTTTCTCGTTCTGTTGCTACCCGTTTTCATGCAATTGTCTCAAAACCACTTGCACAGTGTTGGGTGATCGTTTCTTCACAGCTATCTTACCCTATATGCTCTCTATTTCTCATGGCCCCGCTGATAGTAAACAATCTCTTCTTCGCACTCTTTTCCTGGACCGTCTTCCTGCTTTTGTTTTAGTACTTTCCTTCTCTCTCATGGCTGCAGCCTTTGCTTTCAAGATTAGGAGACGAACGCGCGAGATATTATATATTCGTGCCAATCAATCTTTTCTCCCATATAAACTATACTCCATCTTTTACCCCCTATGGCTGCTACTCTCGCGATTTGCCTCCCTTCTTCTTCTTCTATTACTTTTCCTTCTCAATTCTACTCACTCTTCTTCTCTTCCCATCCTCTTCTTTTCTTCGCTCTATCTTCATCCTACTCTTCTCCTTCTCTTTGTACTCTTCTCCTCCATTTATCCAGAATTCCATCTTTAGACCCTCCATTACTAATGATATTCCTTACCGTGTTGAACAATCATGAACTGTTCAATTATTTTCCTTCGCCACCAAATGTCATTCTATCCTCTCGTTGCAGTGTCAGCAATCTGAATCTTCTCGCACTAGATCTGCGTCTCTCCTTCAACCTTCCCGTTCTTCTTATGCCACAAACCTCCTCAGACGGTTCTTCTCTCTTATGCTACTATCACTTTATCATTCTTGGTGTTAGAGCAACGTACTGACATCTCCTCCCTGTAAATTTTAAACTAAACAAATCCTTCTGCAGCGGAACAATCACCTCGGGGGGACAGCGTAGATCTGACGCTCTCCCATTGGCAATTTTCTCCATTCCAATTTTGATCTTCGCTCTAATTCCTGACTATTTCTTATTCGTCTCTCGGTTAATGCTACTACTACGGCCCATACTCCCCTGGTCCTATTTTTGTTGATTCTTTCTTCGTTCTATTTCTGAAAGATTAATAGCTGTTCATTCAGGTTCCTATTTACGTATATTGATAGAGTGATTTCTAAAACGGTTTTTCCTTATGTGACTGGCAAGTAAGTTTCTTCACCCTTTGCATAGTTGCAAGAGTTTTGTTCTTCTTTTCCGCCTGTTGTTTCTCATTGTACGGGCTGTAATGGGTTTACTAGCACTTGCTGTTCTATGGGTGAACAAACCCTTACGTCTTATCTATTGGACGCGTCAGTCTTTCCGTTGGATCTTATCTCCTGGCGATGTTACACAAAAACAATTCATTGGTGGCTTGATTTATTTTAAAATCGGTTCATTATTCTTATTGAGTTGGCCAATAGTCGTTTACTTGATGACACTACTTCCTTCTTTCTGTAATGCTTTCTTATTGTTTTACATCTTTCCTTCTTTCCTGACATTCCTCCTCTACTCCTCTTGAAACGCTCTTTTCGCATTCTGAAATTTCTGACTTAA
The DNA here is from genome assembly GCA_015478945.1 of Trachelipus rathkii. Classification (NCBI taxonomy): domain Eukaryota; kingdom Metazoa; phylum Arthropoda; class Malacostraca; order Isopoda; family Trachelipodidae; genus Trachelipus; species Trachelipus rathkii. The sequence continues at coordinate 3,298 of JABUQX010104499.1, read as the reverse complement.
TCACAGCCATTCATAATCTTTCTCCTGCGTATACCTCACCAGCTAATGCACATAATACATTAAGAGAAAAAGGTACCTCCTGTTTGCAAGGCTCGCAGACTTTCTCCAGAAATGTTAAACATGTTGCGCGTATTGAATTTGACATGCTTCTGGAAAAGGGTATTGTTTCCCCTTCTACTTCTCCTTACGCTTCTCGCTCACATTGTTCAAAAAGGCCAGACTTACTTTTCGTCTTATGTTGGGACTACAGTTACTAAAATCTAAAACTGTTGCTGATACTTATATTCTATAACTTACCTTCATATTTTTACTTCTTCTATGACTTGATGCACTTTCTTTTACTTCTTCTCTTGATTTATGGATGTTTTGATTTAAATTCCTGTATAATCCTGATGATCGTCCTAAAACTTGAATTGCAACTCCTTTTGAGCAAAGAGAGCAGGAATAACTTTATGCCATTTGTCTTCCGTAATGCCAGATGTACTTCTTCAAACGTTTGTAATAAGTTCATGTTTTACGTGGTTTTACCCTTTGTATATGCTTACATTGATGATCTATTAGTTGCTTCTTGTTCTCCGGAAGAGCATCTTTCTCTCTTCAACTGTTTTCTCATCGTTTATCTCAGCTGGTATTTTGAAGAGAAAATTTCGAGAAATGCATTTTGGGTGCTGCTTCTCTTCATTTTCTATGGCCAATAAAAATTTCTTTCTGGTCTTCCCACTACCTCATTCGGTTCTTAGCCTATTCTGATTATCTCTCCTACACTCAGAAAGCATCTCGTGCTTACCTAGGTTCCTAATTTTTATCGTCGTTTCTTCCCCAGGCTGCTGCCATATTAGCTCAGTTACTGCTTTGCTTGTTCAAGGTACGTACGGGGCAGCTCGACAAATGGTAATGGACTGAATGCTGCTTGTGAGAGCTATCTTGAACAGAAGTAAAACTTCTAATGGAATCAAACACTCTTCTTGTCTTTTACCTCGAACACGGTGCGAAACTCGCCTAAATTGAGACGAGCCAGTGATTATGCTGTTAGGAGCTTCACTAGAGCAACTGCAAAATCGGTGCTTGGGCTTACTCTCGCCTTTTTAATATTCTCAGAAAACTTCCTCCTGCGTCAACTCGCTATAGCTTACTTTGGTCCGTGACCTAATTTGCTGTACTATCTCTTTCAATTCAAATACTTTAGATATTTTCTCTTGAAAGAGTCGTCAGTTTTATGTCTACACGGATCAATCAAACACACTCACTTCGGCTATTACTTCGTTTTCTTTACACTTTCTCCTCTGAATTTCGTCATCTGGAATTTTATTCGCACCAATTTACCTACTGGCATCTTCGTTCACATTCCCTGGTACCGTCGATAACCTAAGTGCCTGATGCCTTTATCTCGTATCCCAGGTTAAAATGCGTTACGCTTGCCTAATTAGACCATACTCTGCTCCTATTGTCGGTATGCTCACAATGGGCAGGATCTATTCTTCCTGCTTACTTCTAATCACAACTTCCAACATCTTCTTTCCTGAATTCTAATGTTCCTTTTAACTTTCTGTCTCTATATTTCTACTGGCAGAGTCCGTCCTTTTGTTCCTTCGGCTTTTCGAAAACAGGTTTTTCTTGCCCTTCCATCGCTTTCTCACTCCTGGTATTCCGTGGTTCTCAAAAACTTTTATCCTCACATCGTCTTTCTTTGGCTAACATGCCATACTGAATCTCATTTTTGAGCTCTCTCATGTATATGTGCTTGTCAAAAAACCCAAGCTCAATAGACATACTAACGCTCTTTAGTTCATTCCTTTACCTCTTGTCGTTTTGCATCGTCTTCATCTAGATCTTGACGGTCCTCTATCCGCCTTCGCGTGGGGTGTAACCTTATTTATTGATATGATTGACAGAATATACTCGTTGGCCTGAACGTCTATCCTCTATATCTCTTCCTACTCGCGGAAAATATTGCTACGGCATTTCTACTACTCTGCGTGCGCTCGTTTTGGTGTCCTTCCTCTAATGTCACCTGATAATGGCCCACAATTCTTCCCCATCTTTGGCGTGAATTTCTTATCTCTCTTCGAGTATTGTGAAAAAATCCATCCAATCCATGAGTACTTATCACCCTCAAGGAAATCCTTATGTCGAGCCTTCATCGACAATTAAAGGCTGCTTTGCGCTGCTCCCCTTAATCCGCAACATTGGGTGTGAGATCCCTCTCTGGTTATGCTGGCTCTCGGTCTTCGGTTAAGGAGATCTTGAAATCTTCTGCGGACTGAACTGTTGCATGGCTCACCCTTTGCGTCTTCCTGGTAAATTTTTTCCTCTTCTTTCTAATTGACCTTCCTTTTCCGGTTTATCCTTCTTTTCTCTCTAAGCTTCGTTCTATTGTTTCTTCTTTTCTTCCTTCTCCTGCTCGTTCCCAATCTACTGCTGTTTATTTACCCAAGAATTTAGATTCTCTGCTACTCATGTATTTCTTCGTCATGACTCTCATCGTTTTCCTTTACAACCTTCTTATACTGGTCCTTATCTTGTTCTTCGTCGCCGACCTCATTTTTTCACAATTCAAAATGGGACTCGTGTTGAAAATGTTTCGGTTGAACGTATAAACCTGCTTTCCTGGACTCTTCTGATTCTGATCTTTCTTGATAATCGTCCTTGCTCGATAATTCTTTATTCCTTCGATGATTACTTCTTATGGATTGGATGATAGATTCTTTCTTATGCATTGGCTCCTTCCTCTGTTTCCATCCTTTTCCTCACGCATGTTCCACTCGATGCTACTTCCTTCTCCCTTATACCACGAGGCTGTTTGTGTCACTACTACAGTTCCACTTTCTTGTTACTTCTACAATAGTCTCTCTATTACCCACTACTCCTTACCTCTTCATTCTGTTTCCCATACATCGCCCTTCCTTGTCTTTTTCCTCCTCCGATATTTACCTCTATCACTTGATTATGGCCTTTACCTCCTGACATTTTACCTTTTCTCCTAGACGTCCCTCTTGTAGTTCCTATTCCTGTACGTCTGTTCTTCTCCTCTTCATTCTCTATATATCTCATGCCGCTCGCCTATTATCCTTCCTCTCACCTCACTCATAGGTGCGTCCGCTCATTTTGAAACCGGTAGTGCGTCTCGTCTTCATGAGAGGAAAGTATCTTGTAAGTAACCCTATTTTATTATTTTAATAATTTTATATCATATTTAACAAGATTTATATAAAATTAAATATGTTTCAGATAAACTACTTTTGATTTTTTTGGTTTTTTCTTATCGCTTATGCTCATATTTTGCTCTATCTCTTCGCTT
>JABUQX010104498.1:20000-22500 GCA_015478945.1 Trachelipus rathkii | reverse complement strand
AGCATTCACATTCCTCCTCTTCAAACTATCTTTAAAATTGTACGCAATTGTTAGTTTGTACGGTTCTATCCATACAGTTAAAGACTTTATTCATTTTTTAATATTGGTTCTAATTATGTAATTTCCAATATCAAGGACAATTTCCTCTTGGTATGCTATATTCCAAGTAGCAACATTACTAAATTTAGCATCATTAACAGGATTGGCCTCAATACCACTTGAATTATCATCAGCATTACTAGAACTACCACTAAATGAGTTCATAGCTTGTTCAATCACAAGTGAATTATTGCTATCAATCCTAGACCTTTTAATTATAAACTTATCCATATTTCAGTATTATTTTGTCAGAATAATAATATTAATAATATGTTTACCCACCCCGCTAGTTCCATCGGCATCTCAAGCACAAGCAGTTACCTCGCTTCGCACGCCTATCTGCAAACATTTCTTCCCATCAACAGTTCTCTGTATCTTATCGTACAATTCCTATTATGATGTAGAGCAAATAAAAAGCTATTATGCATCTAAAGTCTTAATATCTTGTTAAAAAAAATACATACAATTCAGAATTATTTTCAAACGTGTTCGATTCTCGGATTGGGGCAACAACGAATGTATGGATGGGGGTATATATGAGCGACATTACAAGTGTAGGGGGAGCCAGGGTAGGCATGGCCCTCCCCTACATTTCCAGTAACAAAGTATCTCAAGATAAAAAAAATAGTTTTTATATATAACTGTATTATATCTATAGTTATAAATTTATATATATATCTTTAATATATATATATATATATATATATATATATATATATATATATATATATATATATATATATTTTAAAAAGAAAGATATTTGTATTTATGTATAGAAATATATAGTAGCTTTCATTGCGGAAAGTTCATGTGAGGTTGAAAATCTAGGGAGGGGCCATGGCCCTACCCTGCCCCCCCATAACGGCGCCCATGTATATATATATATATATATATATATATATATATATATAAATTATATAATATATATACTTTATATAATATATATATCTATTCTAATATGTATATATATATATATATATATATATATATTTTCAATTATGTTATATATTTATATATATATATATATATATATATTATATTATATATATATATATATATATATATATTATATATTATATATATATATATATATATATATATATATATATATATATATACATAATATTATATATAATAATATATATATATATATATGTGTTTAAAAAGAAAGATGTTTGGAATTATATAAGGAGGGAAAAAAAATACTAAAAAGTGCATACGTAGGAGAAAAAAAAAAGAAGTTAAATGAGGAGTTTGGAAGGAGGATGAATGGGGCCTTAAAAGGGAATAGGAACCTCTTCTGGAAGGAAGGACGAAAGGTTAAAGAATGTGAATAAGGGGAATCTGCTTAGAATAATGAATAGGGATGATGCTTTCGTAACTGATGAAATGGATGTGAGAGGAGTGTGGAAGGAACACTTCGAAAATGTGTATAACATTGGTAGTAATGAAGAGGTAATAGTGAATGTGTGTGGGTTTGATGGTGCAAGAAAGAATAGATATTTTGGGGATGAGGTCATTAGTAAGGAGGAGGTAATGGGTAGAGTGAGAAAGTTGAAGAAAGGTAAATCTGCAGATATAAATGAAATTACTGGTGAAATGATCAAGAACGGAGGCGAGATGGTGATTGATTGGATTTGAAAGTTGTGAAACAAAGCGTTTATGGAGGGTATAGTTCCGATGGATTGGAGGAGAGCAGTAATAGTACCCTTATATAAGGGTAAAGGAGATAAGGGTGACTGTAGGAATTATAGGGAAATTAGTTTATTGAGTGTTGTAGGGAAGATATATGCAGGTGTTTTGGTTGAAAGAGTGCGTCAAGTGACTGAAGGACTGATTAGTGAAGAACAAGGTGCGTTTAGTAGTGATAGAAGATGTGTCAATCAAATCTTTGCATTGAAACAAATGATTGAGAAAATGAGGGAGAAGAAGAATAAATTGTATTTAGGTTTTATGGATTTGCGACAAGCGCATGATAGGATTAATAGGAAGCTCTATGGCAGGTGTTAGTGATATATGGAGTTGGTGGTAGGCTTCTGAATGGAATCAAAAGTAAATATGACGATACTGAAGCGTGTGTAAGAATAAATGGTGTCAAAAGTGATTGGTTTAATATTAATAGCTGAGTGAGGCAGGGATGTGTGATGTCTGATTAGTTAATCAATTGAATATGGATGGGGTTATGAAATAATTAGAGATGGAGATGGCAGGAGATGGTGTTAGAATGATAGAAAATGGAAGAGAGAAAAGGGTGCCCTACTTATTATATGCGGATGCTTTGGTTTTGTGTGGTGAATCTGAAGAGAGTTTGAGAGGATTGGTAGAGAGATTTGGTAGGGTGTTTAAAGGGCGGGGTTTGAAAGTAAACATAGATAAGAGTAAGGTTATCGTTGTGAGTGAA
>JABUQX010104498.1:0-7500 GCA_015478945.1 Trachelipus rathkii | reverse complement strand
AAAAATAACGCTCAAATTTATTCTAGGGAGAAGGAAAAACACAAATCTAACCACTAAAAATGCTCGGCGAGACATAACGGTCGGGTCACCCTCTCTAGAGTATACGATTGGATGTCTTTTTAGTTGACTGTATATTTTTTTTTTTTCAATTATATGACTTATGCAGAAAAAGCTTATCTTTTATCTAGTTAATTTAACACAGTTTAACTCTATTCCGCGTATATTTGTGTACATGTCGAGCGCTATATTCTTTTACTCTATGTCTATAATACTAGAACCTCTTCGATAATTTATATACTACTCTATTTTATATCTAAACCGTTTTACTATTTATAGATACAATATATATCATAATTAATAGCTCTAGTATTTCTATAATCTAGTATTATTTAGCTCTTCATAATACGCTATTAATCATTATTTATCATATATATTATATTATATAAACTATATATATTATATAATATATATTTATTATAAATTATATGAAATAATTAATTTTGAAAAGATATTTACAGAAGATAATTTCAATTTTTTTTTTTTTTTTAACAAAGTTGTTACTCTTTAAGATATAATATAACAATACGATTTCTTTACGAAGAAGTATTCTGTAACAATTGTATTTATTTATATATTTACCTTTTCGCGGTGATATCATCCGTGTTGAAGCTGGTAAAACATTAGATTTTATTATACCAAATTTCGCAATTTTTATTTTTTTTCTATTTTTATGTTAAAAAAATCGGGGTTCGGGAAATAGTTTAATTATATTGCACCCCCTCCAATTTTTGTTTAAATTGTGTAAATCATAGTAAATACCCCAACAAAAAAAAAAAAAAAAAAAAAAAAAAAACAAAAAATTGATAATTATTTAGTGTTATTTCTTTTGAAAAAAAATTATACTATTGCACCAGCTCTGATTATTTATTTCTTAAAACATAAGAATAAAAATATGATTTTTTTTTTATTTTGTTTGATTCAACCCTCTATTATTTAGTGTAAATTTACAGGTTAAACCCGTGTTTTAAGGAAAAAACCCCGGTTTTTGCCTGATTTTTGGCCTGTGCCGATTGGGCCGGGGTCAGGGCCCCGGTCGTTGGTTTCCTAAATCCCAGACAGCATGACAACTGCTGTAAATTTGAAAGGCTTGATTTAAATTGTCTGGGGAACCTTTAATCAAGTTTTGCAAATTAACTGAAAGTCTTGAGAGAGAAACTTTGATTTTAAATTGTGGATGGCAACCTGCTAAAGAAAACTTTGCTAGCAAACTTGATGTTAAGATATATATATTATAATATATTATATATATATATAATTATATATATATATATATACATAAATAGTATAATATATATTATATAATATATATATATATTAATATATATATATATATATATATATATAATATTATGGGACTATCTAACTTATATGTAAGATATAGCCGAGTAAAAAAATTTGACAGGCACAGGTTAGGTTTTCGAATAAAATTGTTGCTGCTGCAACCAGCGCGGTCAGCGTTAGCGAAAAAAGTTTTGTGGACAAATTTTGTTTTACAATCTTTATTATATATATATATACTAATATATATATATATATAATATATATTATATATATATTATATAGATATTATATATATATAGATATATATATATATATAATATATCTATATATTATAATATATATATATATATATATATATAATTAGAGAGAGGAGAGAGAGAGAGAGAGAGAGAGAGGATAAAGCATACGGCGAGAAAGAATCTGAACATTTATTAAGTTGACAACGTTTCGGTCACAACTGGGACCATCATCAGGTCTAAAAATTAAAATTTAACATTAAAAATTAAATAATTTATAACAATATATTACTGGTACGTAACCTTATAACATTAAAATTATAATAATAATAATAATAATAATAAAAATTAAAAATCATAATAATATAAAATAATATATAACATTTAAATTATAATAAAAGTAATTAATAATAATAAAAGAACAACAAAAAATAAAATTCCAATAATAATATTTAAAATAATAATTATAATAGTATTAAACATAATAATAATAAAAATAATAACAATAATAATAATAATAATAATAATAATATAATAATAATAATAATAATAATAATAATAATAAAAATAGTATTAAAATAATAATATTAAAAATAATAATAAAAATAGTATTAAAAATAATAATAATAATAATAAATAATAATAATAATATTAAAAATAATAGTAGAAATAATAAAATAATAATAAAAAAAAAAATAAAAATAAAAATAATATAATAATAATAATAATAATAATAATAATAATAATAATAATAATAATAATAATAATAATAATAATAATAATAACAAATCTAGGAAATAAAAATAATAATAATAACAAATCTAATAATAATAATAATAATAATAATAACAAATCTAGGAAATAAAAATAATAATAATAACAAATCTAATAATAATAATAATAATAATAATAATAATAATAATAATAACTTAAGACAAAATTAAAATCAAAGACAATGCACATATTCACCTTAGTCTGAGCTGGTCAGGAGACTAGAAGCTAACTAAATAGAAAAATGGAATAACCAGAAGACAGCTACGGAAGGCGGAGCAAAGAAGGATTGGTTGGTTGGTGAAAAATATTTGGTAGGAAGGTGTGCAAAAATAATAAATACATAAATAAATAAGTAAACAAATACATTTTTTAAGTGATATATAATTGCGTAGAGGTTATGTTATTGTTTAGTATAGGTTTGTGTTTATTAATGTATAAAGATTCAAGAATAAGTAAAGACTGAGAGTGAGAGGTGAAAGCTAAAATCTTGAAATGTTGAAATAGCAAAGGTGTGGCACAAGACATAGAATGCTCCCTGACAGGAGAGGCCTCCTTCACCGACAGAGGACACAAGGTCCTATGGCTAATGCCCATATGCTCGCATGCCCTAGATCTGAGTAGTCTTATAGTGGAACCTATATAGGTGCCTCGCTCACAGCGAGGACATGTGTATTTGTAAGCCACACCAGATCTGAACATGACAGGCAGCTGATCTTTGAAATGAAAGAGAGAACCAATCCTAAGGGAGTTAGACAAAACAAGATTAAAACAGATGTGAGGAAAGAAACGGTTCAGGGTCCAGGTTCCATAATAAGACTACTCAGATCTAGGGTAACAGGCCTCACATGTTCAATCTTGAAGAATAGTGACTTTTTTGAAACTGGAGAGGCTGATCACTTTGTGGGGTTCGGCCCCGGGTTCCCGTTGACAAAATTCCAACATCTTTTTTTTACGGTCACCCTAATATATACAGTATATATATATATATATATATATATATATATATATATATATATATATATATATATTATATATATATATATATATATATATATATATATATTATATAATTATATATATTTTAGTGATGGGACGATTAAGAATTTTTGACGATGACGATGACGATTATAGTAAATCTTGACGATGACGATTACAATTAATTGAAATAGTATATTTTTAAAATTTCTATTATTTTAATATATTTAACAAATTTATAATAAAGAAGAATTAAATTTTGCTCACTTCTATCTTATTTAAATGTGTAAATACATTAAGAACCGCATTAATAATAGGTGTTCTTTTATACATCAAACAGACTTTACAGGTGTTACATATTTCCTTTAAATCTTCCTCTATCTTCTTCATCATTTCTTCACTCTTCCTCGTTATGATAGGCTTTCTTTATCATCTTCATAATTTTTTCCCAACTCCCATGACCAAATTGCAGATGTGACTTCAATAATTTCTTTCTCCTTCCCGTTGGTTCTAATAACCATTCCCGCTTATACCTACCATACCACATCCCATTCTGATTGCCCTCAGAGTCTGTGTCAATTATCCCAACTCTAATATGTCTTACAGTATCATAGTACAGAATTGCGTTCCATAAATCCCCCAAAATAGCCTTTTTTTAATTTAAATCTATCATTACTTTCATTTTCTCCATAGTCTGTCTCCCTATTAACCACGGAATTTCACCCTTTACCACTTCTGTCCTAATCCAAAATTTAATTCCCCTACCCTACAAGGTATCTTGACGGCTTTAAAGGCCTCATACTTACTCTCCCCAAATACATACTGCCCTTTTACCGGTTCTTGTTCCTCATTCATTCTCTTAATGTCTTCCCTTCTTATATTCATTAACACCTTTATTAGTCACTTCTCACCACAAATAGTTGCTACACACCCAGCGTCTAGAATTCCTACAACGTTTTCTGACCAATCACTCTCTTCTTTTATGTCCTCCCAATACTCTCTCTCTCTCTCTCTCTCTCTCTCTCTCTCTCTCTCTCTCTCTCTCTCTCTCTCTCTCTCTCTCTCTCTCTCTCTCTCTCTCTCTCTCTCTCTCTCTCTCTCTCTCTCTCTCCCATCTTTTCTTTTTTTTCTTTTTCATTCCCATTTCCAGTTCTATCTCTTTTATTCGGGCAATTATAAGCATAGTGGTACTTGGATTTACAAATCATGCACTGAGTCACCTTTCCCCACCTTATCGAGTTTTTTCACTTTGGTGTTTGTTCTTCGGGTATATGTAGTCCCCCTAGCAGCCCCCCAGGTTCTCATTGCTCTATTTTCCCAATTGTGGGCTTGAAAACTCCTTTCTTCCTTCTGATTTTCTGCCATTCACCCTCTATCTTTCTCGGCGGAATAATTCTCAGCAATGTTTCTTTCATAATTCCTAGATGATATACTTCTCACTTCCCACTGAGGCCAGCACTAAACTGTTTTCTTTTGTTTCTTCCAACCCTAATCTATGTATGCAATAGATACGTTGTATCTCTTCTCCTACAGTCGACTCCAGCCTTCTCCACTACTCATAAATCCCTTACCTCGAATATACGTCTTGCATAATTCTCCTCTCACTAAATGTAAACATAAACATTCTCTCTCATATCTATTGAATTATCACTCACCAAATTTCCACCACGATACTCCCTTCAGGGCCTCTACTATCAAATTTTATTCCCCCTTTTCCCTCAGCTTCATCTCGGTATTTCTCTAATCACCTTAATGTTCTATTCCTTCTACATATGCTTCCCATGCTGTTACCCTATCCAACCATATTTCAAACTCCTCATCATCCTCCCCCCAAATTCTCGGACAGTATTGTACTTATTGCTCTCTCTCTCTCTCTCCTCTCTCTTCTCTCCTCTCTCTCTCTCTCTCCTCTCTCTCTTCTTCTCTCTCGTCTCTGCTCTGCTCTCTCTTCCCCCTCTCCCTCTCTCTCTCTCTCCCTTCTGAGGCCTGCTCATCTCAAGTAGTATACTGTGTAATATAATACCGAACAAAGAAAGAATATGATATGCAATTATAAAAATTTCAAATGTACCTTACTAACATTGCAGAGGGATGATAAGATTGATGAATGGAAAAGTTTATAGTGAGATAGAAAATGTCGAAAATAAAAGATTCAGTGAGAATATGTTACAATTCTCTTGCCTCCTTAAATGTACAAGCTAATCAAACAAAAAAAATCACTAAAGAATCGCGGAATTCAAGCTACAGAACTAACATGCACAAACAAGACAAACCACTAGGTTTATTTTTCTCTTGATTTCATAAACAAATTGTTCTTTATTCATTCATAGGTAAATTAATAATCTTTTTCTTTGTTAACTTAAACCTCTATAATCTTCTTATAAATTAATCTCAACAAGATTCAAGATTCAATGTTATATTACATTTAACCTATCATCTGAAACAATAAAATAGATATATAAAGCCCTTCTTTATTAGGGGTTTAAATTTACTGACCTCAGTAGATTCCCTTCTTTACCCATCCCACTGAAAAGCTTACTCTATAATTGTTCCCATTCCTTTCATCACATACCTAAGAAAATCAATATATATATATCAGTGATGGGCGAATCCGGCAACTTTTGGATTCGAATCCGAATCCGAATCCGTGTGTGGGGAAATGTGTGTGGAAATGCTCGAATCCGAATCCGAACTCCGGAATCCAGCACCTTCGGATATCGAATTCCGAATCCGTGTGTATGGAAATGTTTCGAATCCGAATTTCGAATCCGTATACCATGAAAAAAGCTTGAATTCCGAATCCGGAATCCGAATCCGGATTCGAATCTCCTTCCAATGTTTTTTTTACAAAATTATACAACCAAAATATGACATTTCTTTTCAAATATTTATGGGATAGCTATAGATATAAAATTGTTTTCTTCATTTTTAATTTTTTTTTTTTCTGCCTGATATTACATTTATTTTCAAGCTAAATAATATAATTTCTTTTATATAATATATTATTATATATAATATATATATATATTATATACTTATATATATATATATATCATATATATATATATATATATATATATATATATATATATAATATATTAATATATATTATATATATATATATATAATATATATTGGTGAAATTTGGTTTAAAGCCACAACTTATATCTCAAAACTACAATAGCTACAGCGAAAAGGGAATACATTGCTGGAATGCTGGCACAATTTTAGGGCGGAAAATGTTAAAAAAAAAAATAAAAAAAAATAATAACAAAATATATCTCAAAACTACAATAGCTACAGCGAAAGAATACATTTTTGGAATCCTGGTGAAATTTTAGATAGGGAAATGTAAAAAAAATAAAAATAAAAAAAATTATGTTAATAATTATAGTAATATGATTAGGAAGCCTATTTAGAGACCCTTTATTGGTTACTCGTTAAAATAATTAGACTTTCTATTAAATTTTTGCTTTTTTTTTTTTACTAAAGAATACCCTAAGGGTATACTACCGCAAGAATGGCAGGAGTCGGGGTCTCTCTGCCTTCGGGGAACTACTGGGTAGGACTATGGGCCCCGGAACCCCCGCTCTTTGGTATTTTGGGTGTCGCGGGAGATTCCTGCCCGCCCCTCCCCTACGGAGTATGGAAAACGTTCCCCCCCTGTGTTCCCCGTCGGCTCGACCCCCTACATTGCCGGTGTAATACCTTTACAAATAATATATTATATATATATATATATATATATATTATATACGTATATATATATATTATATAGCATATTATATAATATATATAAGTATATATATATATATATTATATATAATAGTATATTGAGTTTCATATTTTGATATATATTATAAAGGTATATATATATATATATATTATTGATATACTACTTAAGACGTAGTGTTAATTTTACGATTTGATTTTCCCTACGCAAACCTTCCTCCAACCCTGCGTACACCCATTGGTATTCCACTCATTCCAACTCAATAAAACAAGCTACCCTCACCGCCCTCTATATTCGTGCACTACGAATCTGCTCCCCCAATCATCTCTCCTCCGAAACCAAATTCCTTTTCTCAACATTCACAAAATTAAATTACCCCCCCCATTTTATTAATAAATCCTACCATATAGCCAAAAAAAAATTCTACAACCCCACTAATAT
>JABUQX010104496.1:17500-31688 GCA_015478945.1 Trachelipus rathkii | reverse complement strand
GGTAACTGGATTCGATTCCCTGATTGGTGTTGCCGTTTTCGCATTTTATTGTAATACATTTCGAATTAAGTGATGAGTCAGTGCCAGATAAAGAGCCGGAGTTGTAAACGGCAAAAAGCTTATCGGCTTCGAAGCCCTGAACATCCCTTTCTGCATATTATTAATTGCAATCGACAAAATATTTTTGCATCAGAAGTATATCAAACTTCACACTTTAACTTTGCCAGCGCTCGGGTTTATTAAAAAGACCCGTGAAGTCCTCCTCACTACGATATTAAGGATCTTTATCTTTGCAACGTAATATTGTTACGCTTTCTCTTTAATCTGCATATTCTAAAACAAGAACAGATCGAAGATGAGGTGTGAAGTTGTTGAAGGAAGATCATCTTCACACGTTTTTAAAGAAATATGCAATATTATTAACTGACAAACTGTGCGGTGTTTCAATTCACTCTATTGTGGTGATAAATTTTGTGTTTGCTTGCTTTCTTATTTAAAAATAATCTTAAATATATATATGTATATATATATATATATATATATATATATATATATATATATATAATATATATATATATATATATATATATATATATATATATATATATTTCTTTTTTTTTTTTTCTTTTTTTTTTACTTTATGTACAGGACCCACCACGACGGCCCACAAGGAAGCGATCACACTGGGTTTATATTTAACTTCATGGGTCGGTCCTGGCTCATATTTATTTTAAGCATGTGCAAAAGAACATTTTGATGGCGAAATGAATATTCAGTCAGAAAAACATAAATAAAAAAATATATTACATTATATATTGTCCTTTTATATTACATTAAAAATTATATATTTTGAAGAAAATTCAATTCTTGAAGGTAAAAGAAAATAAAGTTACTATTAAAGTGGAAGACGCAGACAAGATTTAGGAGAGCTTTTTAGAAGGTGTTATGGACCATAGAGTAGTAGGAAATGACTACGGCGAATGGTGTCCAGTTGAAAAAAATCAATGAAGATATGGTGAACAGATTGCGAGTTATGGTGATGGCAAAATTTGCAGTTGGGAGAAGGACCCCGTGACATGTAGTGGCTGTGAGTGGTGTTGGTGTGGCCAATGAAGAGGAGTTCATATATCACCTCGTGCAAGCGATTTCGTCGGTGAGGGGAATACTAAGCACCAATGTTCGGCATTATATTTATTTTCCTCCAGCTGATCACTCGTCCAGCACTCCTGCCAGTAAGACCGGAAGGCTTGTCGGAGAGCAGGAAAATAATCTGTTGATGGAAGGCGACATTGTCAAATGACATTCGGGAGATGACTAGAATAGCTACAAAAAGAGGAGGCTGCCATTCTGGCCTCTCTGTCAGCGATTTCGTTGCCAGTCACCCCTACGTGACAGGGTCCAACATAGTTTAATTTGTTTCTTGCGAGAGTGGATCAGCCGAAAAAATTGTTGTACAACGGATGCCTTTGTGTTTTTAGAATAGAGGCTTTAAGTTCCTGGAGGGCCCTGAGTGAATCCGTATGAATGACATGAGAGTGGTCTTGGTTAAGGAATAAAATTCGAGAGAGGGCAGTCATTATATCAATAAATTCTGCCTTAAAAATTGAAGCATGAGGAGGTAGGGTATAGGAGAGGTTGCTGTCAGGAAAGACAGCAAACGAACACACACACATTGACCTCTGTTTTGATGCCGTCAATAAACACTGGAGTAAATCCACTGTGAACTGCGGAATGAGACAAGAACGACACCTTCAACAGGGCAGCGAGGTGGCAGGATTTGGAGAGATACGTTAGGGCCAGGCAGATGGTGGGAGCATGGAATAACCAAGATGTATACCCTTCATCATAAGAGAAAGGTTGCTAGCACCTTTTGTAAAGGGATGTTGAGGAAGTTAAGGATGTTGGAAACTGTGTTTGCAAATGGCCAGTAAGGTGGATTCTGAGGTACCTCTCACAAAATCGATGTCAGAACAGACGGTATTGGGGTTTGAAAGTGAAGATAACTTATGCACATGATATATTCCCTTAGAAGAGAGAGTGGCATCACATCGGATTCAACTTCAAGACTCACCTGGTGGGACGATTGGAAGGCTTTAGTGGAGATACTGATCGCCTCGTTTTGGATTGGATCTAACAGGCGTAGTAGAGTTGGGGAGGCCTGATCATATACTACGTAGCCATAGTTCAGCTTCGATTGGATTAGGGCGATGTAGAGACTTAAAAGGGACTTGCAATTAACACCCCAAGATTTTGAGGTGAGATTAAGCAATATGTCAAGCACGTGATGGCAAGTCGTTTTCAGGAGTTTAATGCGCGGTGCCTATGTTAGGTGGTCATCTGGAATGAGGCCTAGAAATTTAACTTGTGAAGTTACATTAATGGGTGAACTATATGAGATTAGGTTCATGGAAGGAAGGTGGTAGGTTCTTTGAACTCCTTTTTCTTAAATAGTAATGCTGAGGTTTTGGTGGGTGAGAAATGGAAGCCAAGGGATTTACCCCTTTGTCAAATATTCTCAATGCTAGTTGAAGTTGCCATTCAGAAATTTCAGTCTGGTACCTGCAGTGTATAACTCCAGGTCATCAACATTAAAAAAAAAATTACCGTCGCTGGGATAGAAGTAACGATGTCATTGAATCCGAGGCCAAATAATAATACACTTACAGTAAAGTGGAGTGATAGAACAGAAAAGCACCGAACCTGGATGGATCTGTATGACAGACGGCTTTTAATAAGGAGAGGGGCTGTCTCTTGGGGGAAACCGAGCGAGCATAATTAGGAGAACATCAGAGTTCTCCATGTTGTTTCATAAGCTCTTTCAAGGTAAAAGAAAAAGAAAAGACACCAAGAACTATCCAACTAATTGAAAGGCATCCTGGATGATAAATTGCTCCAGTCTTAATAAGGATCTTGAGGATATATATATATATATATATATATATATAAATATATGTATATATATATATATATATATATATATATATAACCTTTCTGCTTATAACTTATTAATATATATATATATATATATAAATATATAAATTTATATCTTACAAAATACGTACTTTACATATATATATATATATATATATATATATATATATATATATATATATATATATATATATATATTATAATAAGATATATATATTTTATATAAAATTATATATATATATAATACATATATATATATATATATGCATATATATATATATATATATATATATATATATATAACTATATATATATATATATGGGGACTGTGCTTGGAAAAAAATGAACCTGCAAATTCACCAAGAGGTGCTTGTATATTCATAATAACCTTCTTTCTTAATATGTAAGAGGCGAAATAAAAAGCTTCATAGAATGGGGGGATTAATTAGAGCACTTTCCTCGTAGTTGCTTTATTGTGATAGTTAGATGACAAGGACAAATATGATTTTCATTAAATAATTGGATAAGTAATTGATGGGCATATATCAGCGTTAGCACTATTAAGAATTACACAGACTAACTAATAAGATACAGCACTAATTCCCTATCCTGAATTGACCTTCCGGCCTTTGGTTAAATCTCACAACTTTTGTAGGGCATCCTCACGCTATGAGGTTCACTACAAGACTCTCGAGGGTGATTTGATGGCGTCCTTTCTGGACCCAGGCACCAATCAGAGCCTCGTTTGTTTGGCACTCCTTCCCTTGGGGAAGGGAAGAGGCGCCAAACATTTGAATTTCAAATAAAGTACATTATATAAGTATGAAGCAGACCACCATTTATTCAAAGTGATATGCATGAGACTTGCAATAGCCCCTTACAGAGATGCATACACTCTAAGACACTGCATGCTATTGTCTTACAAGGATTCCCTATCGTAATTTCACCTTAGAACTGGTGGCCCTCGAGTGCAAAAAGGATCTCTGCTTCGGAAATAGGGGTGAGGCCCCTAGTTCCGACTTCACAGAGATACTTTTCACCCTCCTTCGGTTGGATACATGAAATATAAAGTGGAGGAAAGGGGAAGAACAGGTGAAATACTACTTGTGGAAGGAGAAAGAACTTACAATATGTATATTTAATACCATTTTTAAACACTTTGGTTCTCGTATTAATTACCATAACAACGTCTTTAATCTCTTATTTTCCTCAAGAGATATTTACCTCGGTTCCTCATTTCTTTTCTCTACTTCTTTTATTCCGCGTTTTTCTTGCGGTCCGGTGGGTCAGGAACGAGATTATAGAAAATTTTGACATTTCTTAGATTTTCAACTACCACCTTATCCCCCTTTATAATATGAGCATTGTTGTTAGTGATCTTTACGACTTTATAAGGTCCGTGGAATCTTGGAGAGAGCTTACCACGATTGTACTGTTGACTCTTTACCAGCAGATATTGTGCATCTTTTAAATTTCGAGGAACGAACACACTTCTGTTTCTTAAGTTAGTTCTCTGGGAGAGTGGTTTGGCTATGAGTCCTGCCAGTTTTTCAATATAATTATCATAGGTTTTTGGTTCGTCTGGGAGAGAAGGGTCTATCAAGCCGTCAGGAATGTTTATATCTTGCCCGAACATTAATTTACTGGGGCAGATGCCTGATTCTGAGATCGGAGCGAGCCGAAGTGCGAACAAGACGAATGGTAAAACATCTAACCACCCTTGACTCTCCATGCCTGGTTCAGCTAGCATGGTTCTTAAACTGGTTAGAATCATCTTATGGGTTACTTCCGCTTTGCTGTTACTGAACGGTGAATAGCTAGTGTAGTATTCCTAACAGTTTACACACACTTTCAAATAAATGTGATGTAAAATTTCCTCCTTTGTCGGTGATGAGGTTGCTGGGAACTCCACACATCGGAATTAGCTGATTTATTAATGTTTTAACAATTGTTTCCTTGGTGATATCCTTTAAGGGAAAGGCCCACACATAATGGGAGTACCTATCAATGAGGGTTAATAAGTACTTATACCCTCTACAGACCGGTAATTTCAATATATCACAGTTTAAATCTTGAAACTTGTAGGAAACTTCTTTATATTTTCCGTAAATAGGGTTTATGCTACGTCCTGTCTTTCCTATTTGACATTGAGGACAACTTCTTACAAGGGCCTTAACTCTCTTATGCATACTTTTGAATACGAAGTCGATTTTTAGAGCGGTGAGACATCGAGAAATCCCCAGGTGTCCCTGGAGATGTGTCATCCGTATAATATCATCTATATGTTGTTCTGGGAGAATGATTCTGGCATAGTTTAAAGAGGTATCAACATAGAGGGAAATTTCACTTTTCTTGAACCAGAAGGGTTGTTTCTTTATGACTAGTGAACTTTTTTCCTTATTTTTAAGTAATAAATTTATGTATTCATCTTCTAACTGGTCTTTACTAATTTCAGCGTAATTAACTTCTTTCTTGAAGCGCTTTATTAATTCAATATGAGCTTCATTATAGCGCTGAATTAAGTTTATTCGAGTATTCTCAGTAAGAATATCATTTATTTCATCTAACTTCTTAGTTGGCAAATTTTCGCTTATTTTGAGTAATTCTTTTTCTTCCATTTCTATTCTCTCTTCCATTCTCAACCCTTTCGGGCTTAAGTTTCCTTTTTTCTCATGAGAAATATTCCCGGAATTTCTTTTGTTTACAAGTTGGTTATTTAAAGGGTCTACCTTTTTACCCTTTGTTGGAATGCCGACCGCAGCACGGGTGTGGTTTTGTTTTATTACCCTATGATAATGCGCTTTGAGTGTTGGAGAAAGTTCTTGATATTTATACGCGGTTGTAAAGTTCGAACAGGACTCCACGTTGAGTGTGGGAACTTCGCTCTTATTGGCCAGTTTGCTAAGGCGAGGACCAATCACAGCATTCGTAGGAGAGGGTGTGATCTTTGATGTTTTTGCTTCGTCAGTAGTCCCAATTTCCTCGTCATTTTGATCAACATTATTGATATCATTTATTAACAAATATTCTTCTAAGGGATTTTTCTTTTTTGTTATTAATTTGAACGAAACTTTGTAACTAGTTAATAAATTTAGACTTCTGATTTCACGAATATTAAAGTTTTTGTCGTCATTCGTTCTTTTATATTTGTTTATGAGTTCTCTGCAGTTGGTTTCTATATTAATATTTTTATTTGTGAGGAGATATCCGTACTTCTTGAAGACTTTTGTTAAACAGACTAGCAGACGATTTGCTTCGTCATAATTCCTCTCTGTAGGAGAGAGAATTGAACTATAAAATGCAATTGGATGGTCGTCTGCGGCAGTAGTGGATAAAATAACTGCAGCTGTAGATACATTTGTGGTATGTACGATAATTTTGTAAGTGGAAGAGGTGCCCGGATAAGCAAGTACAGAAGCATTTTCAACAGCATTTTTAATATTTTTGAAGGCTTTATCTGCTGTGGGATTCCAACAGACGCGGCGGTTTGAATAAGGTTTACCTTTTAAAAACATATTTAGGGGCGCTGTTAGTTCAGAAAATAATGGGACGCTGCTGCGGTAAAAGCTTACTCGGCCCAGGAAGGATCTTAATTCTTTGATGGTCCTGGGTTTTGGGGTGTCTAAGATATCCCCAATTTTCTCGTGATTTGGTCTGATGCCGTTTTCATTTATAGTATATCCCAAGTAATCAATCTCTTTTTGGGCCACTTGGCATTTTGCGGGATTTAAACTGATATGTAGATAACTTAACCTTTTTAGCACCTTCTCCAGGAGGATTTTGTGCTCATCCTCGGTCTCTGTGTGAATCAAGATGTCATCCATATAGGCCTGAGTATTTGGGAGGCCTTGTAGGACTGTGTCAATGTAAGCTTGAAAGATAAAGGGGGAGGAGACATAACCCATCGGAAGGTTCCTGTAGGTGAAAGAACCGATGTTTGAAGTGATGGTAAAGTACTTTTGTGAGTCAGGGGCCAATGGCACTGAGTAAAATGCCTGCGTCAAGTCCAATTTGGTGTATAGACGGCTCCCCTGAAGGTTGGAGATGGCATCTTGCAGATGCGGAAGTCCATAGACTCCTATCTCAGCTCTTTTGTTCAACTCTCTAAAATCGGAGATTATTCTGACTCGATTTTCGCTTTTCTGTAGAACACTCATGGGAAAGGACCAGGGAGAATTGCTGCGGCGCAGGACTCCTGTGGCTACGAGGTTGTCAAGTTCTGCCTTTGTTTGAGCATAGAGTTTATGGGGGACCCTCCTTGGCCTAAGGGAGATGGGTGGTCCTTTTATGTCTATTTTGTAAGGATACGTGCTGGCTTGTTCTATTAATACTCTCTCTGGAATATAAGCGGCTTCTTCGTCAGTAGTTATTTGGCCGTCCTCCGCTATTAATGCTGTGCTCATTCTCTTATTTTTATTTTTATATTTTTCAAAGATTTCATCCCACTTTTTTTCTTGTTTCAATTTTATGTAGTGGTTTTCTGGGAGATAAGGGTTTACAAATAATTCTGAATATCTCGATAATAATTCATTAAAATTTAAAGAACTATGAGGTACATGCACAGGAGGAGGAGAGAGAGAGAGATTTGAAGAGGGAGAAGTAGGAACATCATTAATATTAAAACTCATATTTCTACTCAAATTTAAGGTCTTATTCGTAACTTGATCTAATAATAAATCTTCTTTAAAATTAATGCCCATCTCAAAATTCTTTAAAAAGGTTAATCCTAAAATATTGGTACTTACATTAGCTATATAAAAAGTATCCCTATATCTACGCCCCAATCCCAGATCGATTTCAATATTTTTAATACCATAGACTGCAATTTTTGAGTTGTTAGCTGCAAGTAGGTATCCTACTGGCGCTTTTTGATGGTCATTAGCATTGCAAGATAAAATATTGTTTACAGAACCACAGTCTAATAAATAATCGATCTTATTTAGTGTGTCATAGACTATATACAAGGTCAAATTGTCAATCTTGCAAACCCTTTTGTCTCCCTCAACAGCGGCTGTAACTATCTCACTGCTTAAGCAGCGCTCGTCATCAGCACATAAATCAGTTGGGTCTGACAGGATATTTGCTTCATTGCTTCCATTTTCACTTGCATTGTCTATAACACCCCCCTTAATAAATTTGATTCAAAAAAGACGTATCCCACATGCAAGGGACTGACAGTATTAATAAAATGGTTATTTTGTACATTACCAACATTGTTTGAGACATTTGTTTTGAGACCTTTATTGACATCAGTATTATTTAATATAATATTATTATTTGTTGATATATTTTTGTTTTGTGGACTACTACTACTTTCCATATTTAAATTTTCAGAGTTCTTTAAACTAGAAGGATCATGCATTCCTTGTACATTTGTGTGAATTGAATAGGATTCATTGAAAAAGTTTTTATTTATTTGTTCATTTTTTTCATTTTTATTGTTATTTTTAATGGAATTTATATTTTCCATTTGGCTAGTGCTGGTAGTTGTATCTACATTTTGATCAATTTCAGGATCAATATTGTTCATATTGTTTTTAATAAAAATATTATTTTCATTGTTATTATTATTATTATTATTATTATTATTATTATTATTATTATTATTATTATTATTATTATTATTATTATTATTATTATTATTATTATTATTATTATTATTATTATTATTATTATTGGTATTATTATTATTATTATTATTAGTATTATTATTATTATTATTATTATTATTATCATTATTATTATTATTATTATTATTATTATTATTATTATTATTATTATTATTATTATCATAATTATTATTATTGTGTGTGTGTATTGTGAGTGTATTATTATTATTATTATTATTATTATTATTATTATTACTAGTAGTAGTAGTTGTAGTAGCAGTATTAGTAGCAGTAGTAATTTTGCCACTGTTATATTTAATGTTAATAGAGTTATTATGATTGATATAATTGTTATTTAATTCACCAGCACTTATTATTTTGTAAGTTTATTTCTTTACACACATCACTGTTTGTAATAGGGTCATTTATCACTTGGATGGTATTATTAAATCTCACTTTTCTATGGTGAGTATGTTTATCACGGCTGCTATTTGATGGTAGATTTTGCAGCCTCGTTAGCAGTTTTCCGACGATGATGGGACATTATTTGTAGCATTTCTCTCGTTATTACCATATATTAATGGATACATAGGACACTCATTACTCTCACATTTATAAGCTTTGAAGAGATAGCGAGCATGATAGAAGCATAATTGATTTACAGCGTTATTAAATGTTTTGCTGTACCCATTTGTATCTGATCCTGAGTAGCGTGACCTACTTTTATCTCGTGTCCTATTTCCTCTCTCAGCTGTTTCGGATTGGCCTTTAATGACTTGTTGAAGTGAGCGAGCGAGCTCGTTCACGGTCTTCGTAAGTTCAGCCATCTGGCGGGACATCTGGCATTCACCGCTGTGCCCAGCTTCATGTTTGCGCTCTTGGTCGCGCGCGCTGAGGTGGGTAGGCGGAGTCTGTTTCTCTTGTGTCTGTTCTATTACGTACAGAGTTTACAGAGCTCCAAGTCTGTTCTTCGTTTAGCTGTTGATAATTTCTTCCTTTTCGAACAAAGTTCTTATAAAGATCATCTGCGACTTTAACCATTCTTACCAGGTCATTTTCTTCAGCTAAAGAATACACTGACATCTGCACATTTTGGGGCATCTGCTCCAAGAAGAGGTCAATGGCGAATTTGGGGTTGTGTTCTACCAACACATCGAAGCTTTTGTTCCCCAATACCCCTTTTACACGATGGAGATATTCACTGGGCAATTCATCCGGTCTTATGCCTTGTTTGAAAACATCGCGGATCCGATTTCTCAAGGCGGGAAGGTAAACTTCTTCTATGTTTTGTAATAGCTGACGATAAGCGTCATTTTGAAGAGGGAATGTGATTTTGGAGACCAAATTTGTGGGCAAAATTGGAGCCAACAAACGAACACGTTCGTGGGTATCTTCTATGTGATTTAGTTTGAAGATCGTGGTGGTAGCACTTAGCCAATTTACAACATCATAGGGGTCAAAGGTTGGTAACTGACTTGATGTTAGTTGACTGTGCGTTTTTAATGGTGAGTCGGTATTATGACGCCGCGTCCTTTCCTTTTGGCGCGAAGATGGTGGCGTTGTTTCCAACTCGGATCCTGAGAGAGAAACAGATGGGCCTCCCTCATCATGAGAGGGGGAGAAGCGTTGGGGTGAGGGAGTTTTGTCCTTCCCTCTTTTTGTGGACTTCTTTGTTTGAGTCCTAAGAGTCAGCTTCTTCGTCGATACCATTTTCTATGGTCTTGTTGTTACCGACTGAATTTTGAGTCACTTGAACTAGGCGTTGTTTGAGTCAACTGTTTAGCGTTGGTTTTAGGCCCTAAACGAGAGCTTGAGTTTGAAAATTCGCTTTCGAAAGTAATAAGGTTTTTTTTTTTTTTTTTTTAAATGAAATAAATAAGTACTTTTTTCTTAATGTTTTTAATTTTTACTCAAAAAATTTTATTTTTTGTCAAAATATCTTTTTTTTTGGAACTGGACTTTCAAATAATAAAAGCAAATTTTTTTTTTTTTTTTTTCAATTTTTAATTGTATTCTGGCTCCAATTAGGGGTTTTGTCCCTGTCGCTCCTTGGGTGACAAAATGTGCTAGGGCCGAAATCACTCGACAATATTAGGACTTGGGGGATAATTAGAGCACTTTCCTCGTAGTGCTTTATTGGATAGTTAGATGACAAGGACAAATATGATTTTCATTAAATTAAATTGGATAAGTATTGATGGGCATTATATCAGCGTTAGCCTATTGAGAATTACCACAGACTACACTAATATGATACATCACTTATTCCCTATCCGAATTGACCTTCCGGCCTTTTTAAAATCTCACACTTTTTTAGGGCATCCTCACGCTAGGAGGTTCACTACAAGACTCTCGAGGGTGATTTGATGGCGTCCTTTCTGGACCCAGGCACCAATCACAGCCTCGTTTGTTTGGCACTCCTTTCCTTGGGGAAGGGAAGAGGCGCCAAACATTTGAATTTCAAATAAAGTACATTATAAAAGTAAGAAGCAGACCACCATTTATTCAAAGTGATATGCATGAGACTTGCAATAGCCCCTTACAGAGATGCATACACTCTAAGACACTGCATGCTATTGTCTTATATATTATATAATGTATTATATACCTTATATAATATATATATAATATATAATATATATATATATATATATATATATTATATTATAGTTATATATATATATATATTATATATAATATATATATATATAGTATATATATATATTACAAGGTTTTAGAGTATATCGTACCTCCCTAAAATTTGGCAACCCATTGGGTGGTGCGAGGTTACGTGACCGTGCACCCCCGGAAATGACCGTAGAAGGATGAAATTTGGAGATTGCATAGAGGAGGAAGGAGTAAGGAGTGGCCGGAGTCAGAGTCGGAGAACAGGGGCCCACCTTGAGGGGGTCCCACAGAAAAAAGAAGAAATGACTGAATGCATAAGAGAAGTGGGAGAAAGGAGTCGGAGTCGGAGTTAGAGTTAGAGAAGGAAGGAGTCGGAGAAGGAGTCTGAGTCAGAGGAGTCTGATTGGCACCGCCCCGCTCCACACCGCACCGCACCGCACCGCACCGCTCCACACCGCACCATGATTAGTAAAGGGTAGAGTTTAGAAAGTATCTTCCTCAAACTTGGCACCCCATCTGGTGGTGATGTAACCTTGTCGTAGACGAGGTTACGTGGCCGTACACACCGGGAGGGGGTGCTAGCCCCAAAACCCAGGAAATGGTCGTAGAAGGACGAAACCTGGTATACACCCTTCTTATAAAGTAACCTCCTCGTAGACGAGATAACGTGGCCGTGCATCCCCCAGAGTGGGTGCTGGCCCCTCCAAGTAGGAAATGACCGTAGAATGATAAAATTTGGTATACACCCTTCTTATAATGTACCCTCGATGTACGCTACGGCCACTGGGTGTTGGGGCTGAGCCTCAACATCTTGAAAATGATCATGGAAGGATGAAACTTGGTATACACCCTTGACCTCGACGCAGCCGAGGTAACGTGACGCTACGCCCATTGAGGGATGGGGTTGAACCCCAAAACCTTGGAAATGGTCGAAGAATGAAGCTTAATATATATCTTTCTTATAAGATAACCTCGTTGCAGACTTGGTTACGTGTTGCTACGCTCGCCGGGTGTAGGGTCTGAGCCCTAAAACCTTGAAAATTAACATAGAAGGATGAAACGTGGTATACACCGTTATTATAAGGTAACTTCGTCGCAGACGAGGTTACTTGCCACTGCGCCTATTGAGGGATAGGGCTGCTCCCCCAAACCTTGGAAATTACCGTAGAAGGATGAAATTTGGAGATTACACAGAAGTGGAAGAATAAATAAAACTGAAGGAAGAGCACGGAGCTTGAGTTGACTCAAAGATCTTATTTTCAAATATTAACTATTTTATAAATTTTATTATTTATTTAAAAAAGTATTAATTTTTTCAGTTTTTTATTTATTTTTGTATTATTTGTTTAAAACATTGTTGTTTTACTAAAATTTTAATTTTTTTTATGTTTATAACGTAAAAAAATTGCGTTTAACAGACCCTAAAGCAGTAAGTAAATCAGTAAATCAAACCACCCACCCCACCCTCCCACCCATCCATGATCTATTGATCTATTGATCTACTGATCTATTGATCTATTGATCTATTGATTCAAGTCATATTTTGTATAACACAACACAAAATTTTTATTTATTTTTAATTTATTTGTTTAAAAAACATTTTTACTAAATTACGGATACATAAGGGCACAGCCCTCTGGGCTGTGCCCTTACAGCTTACACCCCCTTCGGGGTACCCCGAGATGGGTCTTAATGCATCTCTCTGGGGGTGATCTCCAAGTAGTGGGACTCGCCCCTGAAAATTGTTCGGTTATGTATAGTAAAGATTGAGATTGTTATGTTTATGAGTGAGCGCATTCCTGAAAGCTTTTGTGTAAACATTAAAGTAACCCAACTGAGCACCCGCGCCCTTAGGGCTACTTTCGTGTTTATACAAAATCGCTCAGGAATTCTATCCCTAATCATAAGCCTACCGAGAAAGCCCAACTGAACATCTGTGTCATATAGCCTCAGCATGAAAGTTAGGTTCTTTGTGGGGGGGAGTAGGGGAGTAGGTTACGTTTTGTAATACAATGGTAGTTACTTTACCGATATTAATCAGTGTAACTTTTGTTTAATGTTGGTCTGTTTTTCATACGTTAGGTATCGTTATGTTCTTAATTTAGCGTGATATTATGTTAGCTTTAGGATTTTAAGCTTTGTTGTGCTAGCGTTTATTCATCATTCAATATATTAGTTAGGTTATGATATGACAAAGTTAGAAAAAGTTAGATAAACAATTTAAGGATATCTGGTCTGTGACGTTCACATTCAACTCGATTATTACTCTTATTCAAATTACAAGAATTGTAGTATCTGAATATGGTAAATCAAACTAAAAAAAAAAAATTGAAATCATTAGAAAATGTAATATAAGTACATCGTAAAAAGTAATTAGGCTAGTAGTAGCTTTTGATGTTACTGGCTTGCCAAAGTATCCGTTCTAGGGATGGATTGATATCAAATCAATCGCACTTGTCGCCTTAACCTTGTAATAAATAGCTATTGTGTTCACGCCATAAGAACATCTTGATTACAAATAAATGTATGAATAACTGTAGTAGTGGCTTTCTGATGTTACGCATAGAACAATCTGTTCAAAGACTGTGATCTAATGCTCACGATGAATAAGCTGTAGTTGATGGCTATGATGTTTTCCGCATAGAACATATGTTCCAAGACGGCTGATCTAATCGACCACAAGTGTAATAACTTGCTAATAAATAGGTTTGATGGTTCACCGCCAAAGAACATCGCTTCTAAGACGGTGATCTAATCTATCACACTGAGTAGGAAAAATAATCCAATTTCACCTACTTGTAGCACTATGATGTTTGATGCTTAAAAACAGAAACTGTTCTGAGTGAGCAAGTGAGCAGACTCATATTCACATTGACAGTGGACAATTTCCAACACACTATGATGTTTGATCGCTTAGAAACAAGACTGTTCTGATTAGCAAACTCATATGTTCATTGACAGAGACACATCAACACAATCAATAAACAAAAATACTTACATACTATGCATGTTGTTGTTTA
>JABUQX010104496.1:5000-10000 GCA_015478945.1 Trachelipus rathkii | reverse complement strand
AAAAAAAACTATGAATACTGTAAAGAGACGTTCAAATATAGATCTCATTTTAAGATTTAATATCTCAATACTGATAAAAACTAAGATAAGGCTCATTGAAGTTATTTCTCCTTTCCTCGTACCAAATTTTATTATTATTATTGTTATTATTATTATTATTATTATTATTATTATTATTATTATTATTATTATTATTATTATTATTATTATATTATATATAATATATATATATATAATATATTATATATATAATATATATTATTTAATAATATATAAGTATATATTAAAATATATATAATATATATATATATAATATATATATATATATATATATATATATATATTAGGATCTCCCTATTTGTAGGGAATTTAATTATCGGAGACCCTTCAAAGTTGGACCACATATAGCTGGTAGTGTCGCCGTAGCGGAGTTGAAGTTTCAAGCCTCTACGCCCCTGAAAGTGCGTGCTGAGCCCTTTAGATTGGATATGGTCTTAGCTTGGTGGAAAATAACCTAACGACAGGCCTCAACGAAAGATTCTGAGCCTGAGAAGGCTCTTCCTGCAGATCCCGGAACGGCTTCGGCGCAGGAGCCGGAGCCGGAGCCGGAGCCGGAGCCGGAGCTGGAGCCGGAGCTGGAGCCGGAGCCGGAGCCGGAGCCGGAGCCGGAGCCGGAGCCGGAGCCGGAGCTGGAGCCGGAGACATAATTGAAATTTGGTAACAAACATGTAAAATATCAAGTATGGTATCTTACCATATGTTAGCGAATTCCTAGAACTTGATTTTGAGAGTTTCAGAACCTTTAAGGCTGTCTAAGAAGCAACCTTAAGGGGTTCCATACGAAAACAGAAAAAATACATAGAATACATAAGAGAAGAAGACGGAGAAAGGATGAAGAAGGAAGAATAAGAATAAGTGAGAGATGGTGAAGGCATATTATTCGGGGCACAACACAGGAGCCTAAGCCGGAGCCAGTGGAGGCTAAATGTGGCATGAAAGGGAGGTGAGCCAGAGTTGTGCGGCTTGTTTATCACAACGCTTTCGAATTGCGTGATGTATGTTACATCAAACCATAGAGAATGTATTAGTGAGAAAGATGGAGGAAGGATGAAGAAAGAAGTAGAAGCCAGAGACTGAGACCGCTTTGCATTCCATCTTCTAAGCTTCGATCATATACTTTTAACAAATAAATAAATAAATAAAAATATTAGTCTTTAAACTACGACTATGATAATTTGCATACTTCATTTTCTTTTCAATCAGATACATTTATATATTTTTAATACCTTTTCATTTAACCCATTTTCTAAACTTTGTGCATTAACTATAATATTTTGAGTATATCATATCCTTTAAACTGAAACATTTATATTTCTTCTTAGAAAATCTGTTTCATTATTAAAATTTTTTTAAGCATTTTATGTTTTTACTAAAAAATATAATTTTTATTAAAAATATGAACTTTTTTTGACCATAGAGCAGTACAGCAGAAAAGCAGAAAAACAGTTCCGCAAACACCCCATCCCAGCCTCTTTCCCATCCGCGCATGTGCTACTGCTTTAGGGCCATATTTGAAAACATTTTCTATAAACTTAATGTGAAAATAAGTTCCATTTATAAACATTACATGAAAATATGTTTTTGAATGAGCATTACTTTAAATTATTAAACACATCTTTAAAGTCTTTATTAAGTTTTTTATTTTCTTTATTAAAAATATCAATTAATCAATAAATTAATAGATCAAACTAATCAACCAAACAACAACAACACCCTCCCTATCACACGTGATCCATTGAATAAGCGAATAAAGTAATTTTTGAACCTTCATTTTATATTATAAATTTGCAGATACCAAAAAAATAACTTCTATGAATTAAAAAAGAAAATAAAAACAAATTTCATTTTAAAACATTTATAACGTAGGTGCTAACATGTTATGTAAATAATTTTATTTAAAATTATGTTCCATCATTATATATATATATATATATATATATATATATATATAAATATATATATCATCACCCCCCACCTTCTCTCCCTAAGACTGGGGGTAAGGTGCGACGCATTCGCTGGAAACAGAAAAGTAGTAGAAGAATATGACACAAGTCGAATAGAAAGATCAGCCTTACTGTCTCCTTAATACCCTTTAGTGAAAACTTGCCGCAGTCAGAAAAGTCCACCCTAGAGCTTCATTGGCCCGTGACGGACCCTCACTATGGCATCTCGTCAATCTAGGGTTCATCCCTTGGCTCATGTGGGCCACAACCATACCCCTTCACAGAACCCCGTCATTCCTTCCTATTATGCAACTTTATTCTCGCCTCTGCCAAACTAACATTCATCTCCTCCAGGCATTCTTTTACTGACTCAACCCACCTTTTTTTCGGTCTCCCAGCAGGTCTATTCCCAGCACACTCACCACTATACATCTGCTTAACCAACCGACTATCATTCATCCTTTCTACATGACCAAACCATCTCAATGTACTTTCATCTATTCTTTCATTTATTAATTTCTTAGCACCACACAACTCACCAATGCGTTCATTCTTCATTTTATCAATACTTCTCACACCTAACACTCCCCTAAGATTGTCCATCTCAACACACTGTACTTTAGATCTATACCTCTTATTGCAGACCATAGTTTCACTACTTTGCATCAACACAGGTAACAACATACCCTCATAAGAGATCCTAACGCAATCGAGACCTAATCCCTTTACATTAACCAACGATTTAATTGTCCCAGCCACAATCCTACCATTCACAACTTTCCTATTACACTCTGCATAATCCGTTCCCTTTTCATCCAACATATTCCAGGTATTTAAACTCAGACACTTGTTACAGTTGCTCACCATCCAGCATAATTTCACACCTAGAACTGTCCTCACTCACAGCCATAAACTTACTTTTATCTATGTTTTCTTTCAAAACAATCCTTTTGCTCACTTTGCCAAATCCCTCTACCAATCCTCTCAAACTCTCTTCAGATTCGCCACACAAAATCCAATCATCCGCATATAATAGGTAGGGTACCCTCCACTCTCTTCCATTTACCATCTTTCTCCTGCCTCCCCACCTCTATTCTTTCATTACCCCATTTATATACAAATTGAATTAACCAATAAGACATAACGCATTTATGGCTCACTCCGCTATTAATATTAAACCAATCACTTTCAACTACATTAATTCTTTCACACGCTTCACTATCGTTATACATACTTTTGATTCCATTCAGAAACCTATCACTAGCACCATATATCACTAACACCTGCCATAGAGCTTCCCTATTAATCCTATCATACGCCTGTTTCAAGCCCAAAAAACCCTAATAAAAATTTCTTCTTCTCTCTTTTTCTCAATTATTTGTTTCAATGTCAAATTTTTGATCCACATATCCTCTAAAACTTTTAAATGCACCTTGTTCTTCACCAATAAGTCCCTCAGTCATTCGACGCACTCTTTCGACCAGAATACCAGCATATACCTTCTCCACTCAATAAGCTAATTCCCTATAATTCCTACAGCTACCCTTATCCCCCTTACCCTTATATAAGTTTACTATTACTGCTTTCCTTCAATCCCTTACCACTATTATACCGCTTTGTTACAGAACTTCCAAATCCACTCAATCACCACCTCGCCTCCGTTCTTGAACATTTCACCAGTATTCATCTATACCTACATAAGATTTTCCATTTTTCATTTCTCACTGTGCCCTACCTACTCCTTACTAATAACCACATCCCCTATATACAGACATACATACATACATATATATATATATATATATATATATATATATATATATATATATATATATATATATATATATATATATATATATATATATATATATATATGTATATATATATATATATATATATATATATATATATATATATATATATATATATATATATATATATATATATATATATATATATATATATATATATATATATATATATATATATAAATATATATATATATATATATATATATATATGTAATATATACATAATAATAATATATCATATATATATATATATATATATATATATATATATATATATATATATATATATATATATATAGATAAAAATACACATATATATATATATATATATTAATATATACATATATATATATATATATATATATATATATAACTATATATATTATATAATGACAATACAACCATATATATTCCTACATATATATATATATACATATATGTAATAATAACATTTGTATATACATTATAACAATAATTCCTACAATAATAATAATAATAATAATAATAATAACAACAATAATAACAATAACAGTGATCAACTGTAATATATATATATACTTCTTTCTCTTAATATATATCATATATATACTATATGTTCATAAGATTACACATTCATCATAGGATTTATAATAATCTGATAACATTTGAAATAGTTTTCCAAACTTTCGAGTCTCTCGGTTGTAATGTAAGTAAAATCGATGCCTGCCATCTTTGCCCATTTTTCAATGTACGTCCAAATAATAGATGTCATTTCTTCTTTCTAGAGATCAGTAAATTTCTCAATGTTAGCTGCAGTTAAAACATGACGACGATCGTTATCATAAGGTAGACCGCAAACTTTTTCGTAAATAATATTGAGTTCCCCATGGGCTATATTTATTAAGATATCAAATTTATCAATTTCAGCAAGATTTTCTATGAACTACTCTCACATTTTAACTAAGGTTGTAATATTTTTTGTGTTGTCGAATGGTAAAACCCATATGTGAAGGTTTAAATATTCTAATATCATTATTATTATTATTATTATTATTATTATTATTATTATTATTATTATTATTATTATTATTATTATTATTATTATTATTATTATTATTATTATTATTATTATTATTATTATTATTATTATCATTATTATTATTATCACTTTTGATAATATAAATAATAATACAAATAATAATAATAA
>JABUQX010104495.1:7500-12500 GCA_015478945.1 Trachelipus rathkii | reverse complement strand
TATATATATATATATATATATATATATATATATATATATATATATATTATATATATATATATCAAGCATTAGCATTCTAATACAAAGGCAATATCTTTAAAACATAATACACACAAAGAGGTAATTCACTTGTATCAAACAAATACACATATCAGAAAACCCTTATATAATATATATATATTATATATATATAATATATATATATATATATATATATATATATATATATATATATATATATTATTATATAATATATAATATATATATATATAATATACTCGTATTGCTTTATCTTCGGATGGGTTGCATCGTAATCTACAGAATTCAGTTTGTTTTTCCAAGGGAGTCGAGTTTTCTCGTCTGGGGTTGCCGGGAGAGAGATGTTGACAATGTTGCTTATTTGTTGTTGTTTGTTGTTTTTTTAATGTAAGAATGTATTTTACGAGAGAGGTTTGCGGTGGAGGTGGTCGGATGTTGTATATGTTATGATACCATAGAGAAGAGGATGAAAGATGGGGCTTTAATATGCGACTGATGGATCGCTGGAGCGGGTCTTTATAGTGGTGGAACTTTGTTAATATTTTGTAAAAGAATTGTGTACCTATCATGTCAAGATGGATGTGCATGGGGAGGATTTTTTTTCCTTTGAAGGTGTTGGTTGGGGAAAGTTATAACGCATCCCTTTATAATCATTAAGTCCGAGTTCTTTGTGGTTTGTAAATAGTGAGGAGAGTTGTCGTTTTGAGATAGTACTAACCAAGTAGTGGACGCGTATTTGAGTGTTGAAGAGGTCTTTTAAGATATTAGAGGTATTTTGGACTCTTAGTTTTGAATGTATTGACTTTGGTGTTGGCGCTTTCTTCGATGCTTTTCATGTGCAGGAGAATGTCATAAGTGTGACGAGGGTTGGGAAGGGTCTGATTATATTTTTTTTGCATGAAGATTGGGAGAGCAAAAGAAATATCGAGTGTCTAGGATGTAGGGTTGGGCCCGGTTGGACGAGCACCTCACCGCACAGCAGCTCTCTTTTGCAATGCGTACCAAGGAGAGACACTGAAATTGTGCATCACCTCACAACTAGGGATGTACCGATAGTATCGGTATCGGCACCAAAAAAATTAGAGTATAGGTATCGGTCTCTTTTCTGGTATCGGTACATCCCCTGACAACACTTGAGCGTCGACCAACCCTACCAGGATGTATGTTATGTCGTTTCACTACGTTCGAAGTAAAATGCATTATAGTGTCCATTAAAATCGCCTGCAATGATGTGGTTTTGGATGGTTGTGAGAGGGAAGGTGTTTGAATTTGGTGATTAGATATTGCTAAAGATGTGCGATAAGGAATGATTATATGTGTAGGTATTTTAGATTTTTGGTTTAAAATTAAGATTTCTATATCACTCTGGAGAGTGGGGGGGGGGGGCGAGGGACCGACTGTCTTGTTTTATGGTACCATTGTATGGGGAAAGGATAGAGTTAATTATGAGGTTTTATTCTCTGGTGAGTGGTTTACAGGTAATACATGTTGTATGTGCCAAATGTTCTAAGTTATTTGTTTATAGGAAATATAATTTTTAGAGTGATTTGGGTATTTAGGGAGGAATTTTCTGTATTCGTTATATTTTTCAAATTAAAAAGGGGACAGATTTGAGTGTATTCTGTCAAAGATTTGAAAGAAGACTATTTGAGACGGAGCCAATTTTGTCTTTTATTGTAAGACACTGATCGACGTTGATGGACACGTGCGGCGAATTTGTTTAGTACATTTGTGGCACAAGTAGAGTGTTGGTCCAGGATTTTATAATTATTATCTCTCACTTTAAACAGTGGAAGAAAGATAAGAGCGGAAGAATCATTTCTGTTGGGAGTGAAAAAGGAAAAAAAAGCAGGATAGAACATGGTGATATGCTCGCAGCAGTCGCTACACTATGTCGTCCTCTTGGCAACCACAACCCACCCCGCTTTGACGAGGATATGAAAAGTTACATCTCAGAGAATTTATAATGCATAGTTTTCCTATGCCGCCTCGAAAAAAGAATCTGATCCAGACAGAAGGGTCAGACGCGTTCTTCTTCTTCTTCTTCTTCTTCTTCTTCTTCTTCTTCATTCTTCTTCTTCTTACTTCTGCTTCTGCCTCTTCTTCTTCTTCTTCAACACACAGACTCATACAATGATAAAAGCTTTCGCAAAGTCTCACGCATAATATATATATATATATCTG
This sequence comes from Trachelipus rathkii, assembly GCA_015478945.1. NCBI lineage: Eukaryota > Metazoa > Arthropoda > Malacostraca > Isopoda > Trachelipodidae > Trachelipus > Trachelipus rathkii. Next base: position 10,277 of record JABUQX010104495.1, on the reverse strand, counting down.
CTAAAAACGGAAATTTATATATACCGTATATTATAATAGAATATATCTCATAACTCATATATAGTTATCTACTGATAATACTATACTCTATTATATAATATATTATAAGTATATATATATATATAATTATATACCTATATAGAGAGGAGAGAGAGAGAGAGAGAGAAGAGAGAGAGAGAGATAAATCAAATCATCACACTATGCATCTTCTCAAGGTTCATCAATAATATAAGATCTAAGAAGACAAGAGTCAATACGACAGAAATTACAGAATAGAAAAAGAAGAGGGAAGAAATAAAATTATTATTTTAAATTTTAAAACGATAAAACTCAATTTATTATGTATAAGCCAATAAATTTGAAGATTTAAGAGCACTTGCAATATATATATTTACTATTATATATATTATCATTTATATATATATATATACCTATATAATATATTAGTATATATATATTATACTATAATATAATATAATTAGTATTAATTATAATTTATATATATAGAAAGGAAAAGATGCTTTGGAATTATATATTGAAAGGCAAATGCAGCTGTATTTGATTCCCAAATATAAATCCTCTTTTTGAATATAATAGTATAGTATTATATATATATATATAGTGTAGTATATACTATATACTATAATATAGTATATATATATATATACTTATATATATAGCTATAATATATATAATCTATATACATTTATATATATAATATATATATATACTATATTATTATACTATATACAATATTTTAATAAATGGATAGTAAATATATATATATATATATATATATACTATTATATATATATATATAGTACTATGATATATATAATATATATATATATTATATATATATATATATATATATATAAAATATATATACTATATATACTATATAATGTATATATATATATATATATATATAGTGTTGTGTGTGCGCGCGCGCGTGTATGATTTTCAATACCAAATTAGCTAATTGAATGTTAAGGCACCCTTCCTATATATGGCAATATCAAAAACAAATTTAAATAAAACTAATGCAATTACTACTGTATGTTTTATGTGAATATTCGATTTATTATTATTATTATTATTATTATTATTATTATTATTATTATTTATCTATTATTATTATTATTATATATTCATTATTTGTTCATTAATATTATATTATTATTACTTAATACTAGTTTCATTCACGGACAATACACAATAAAGGAATAGATATATTATAAGAAAATTTACCTATTTCGGAAGATTAAAAAATATTTGAAGTTTTCCAACTGAATAAAATTTTGCTCTAAAAGAAGTGAGTGAGTTCAACAGACCTCGTTGTGGAAGATGAAAATTTTTAAATTTTGCAAATGGTTTTTGATTTTTAGATTTAATTAATTTAAGAGCAAGAATCTTTACTATCTGCTGAACGCAAAAAAAATAAATACGACTTATAACCCACAACCTTAAAAATTTAAAAATCGTGCTTGTATATACGTAAATTTCGACCTTTTGTGACCTATAATACTTCATATATTTTACCATTCAGATGAGTCAAAGGAGAATTTTACTTTCCATCAGCGGGATTCGAACACTGGACTCCGCGTCGCTGAGTTATTTTTTTTTATCTGCCAATATTAGTATATGTTCTAGTATAAAAGATAGGTTCATTGGAATAATCTTGTTTTATGTAGCTATGGGGATTAAGGTGTACAGTTTTACACAAGGAATGGAACATAAATAGCTTATTACAGACCATAAAATATCTCATAAATTAACTGTCTTTGACCCTTATTAGCAACTAAAATTCTTTTCCTTAAAAAAATAAAAAATAAAAACAAAAGTGCTAAAATGTTCGATAGTAGCGAAAAAAAAAAACTAATGATTGATACCGTAAACATCGAGTTATATGTTAAACTACTATAGACATAGACATGGTTGGCATACTTTGCTTTGTCTTGCAATTAGGGATGGCCAAAAAATATCGATATATCGAAATATCGATATTTTTGGCTCGATATATCGATATTTTAGGGCGATATTTTCTTAGGCGATATATCGATATTTCGATATTTTTTCTCAATATCGAAATGACCGATATTCTTTTCAAAAAAAAATTTTTTTAAAGGCCGGAAAAAATAAAATTCTTATTTCCTCACCACATTATTGAAGTGATGAAACTCTCTTTGTCCCCCATATTTCGTTCTTCGCTTGTCCCCAATATTCGTGAATATAATAAACCGAAAATGGGTTTTTAGATTTTCGTTCAAATTGTCTTATGAGTATTCACTAATCACTATTCAGTTATCCAAGTAGATAGAGGTGTCGTATGGGCTAACTGCCAATATAGTGCTTTCTTTAAGTTTCTTAGTTCCAAAAAATTTAAGAATTTTTTAGAAAGTTTAAATATAACGTGTCATATATTGAAAAAAATAAATTAACATTTTCATCAAAAAGTAGAGTCTGGGGCTGTGAATTATTTAAAAAATATACTAATTGCCGAGGCAGTTTCTCTGTCCCGAAAATGTGACAATACAACAAAACTGAAAGCCCACTTAAAAACAAACATTATAGTCTTTAAATTGTTACAAAAAGACGTCAGAACAGGAAAAACGACTACATCAACGGGAAAAGGGGCATATTGATCCCCCAAAATAAGGTATTTTTTAACATTTTTGTTTAAATTTGACAAGGTTTTTTTTTTTTTAACAAAATACAGTAGCCTATTTTGAAAATGTGACAATGAGCAAGATAATTTTGATAACCGTACAAATACA
>JABUQX010104495.1:0-2500 GCA_015478945.1 Trachelipus rathkii | reverse complement strand
ATATATATAGTATATATATAAATTATATATATATATATATATATTATATATAATTATACTTATATATATAGTATATAGGGGTATAATATAATATATATATATATATTATATATATATATATATAATATATATAATATATATATATATATATATAATATTATATATATTATACCTATAATATATATAATATTATATTGCACTAGAATTTACATTATTAATAGTGTTATCTTGTGTGCACCTTTCATATATATAATTGCAAAAATCGAAATCATAAGCAATACTTATGTCTGAAAATCTATATGTTAGATTATATATATATGTATTTTATAGATTTTAATATTTCAACATTTTTACATTTCTTTATTGCTAAAAAAATATATTAGATAATTACGTTGAAGAAATATATATATATATATATAAAATATATATTATATATGTATATATATAATCTAATTTATGTAATATATATATATATATATAATATTATATATATATATATAATAGGTATATATATTATATAATATAATATATATATTATATATATCAGTGTTCCTAAAGGGGCGACTATGTATTCGGCAATAATTTAAAAATAAAAAACACTATGAAAATTAATTATCTGTAAGCTTATCATAAATAAAAATTTCATGTTTATCTTATATATATAGTATATATATATATATATATATATTTTATATATATATATATTATATATATATATATATATATTTACTATAGTTGTATCTTTTATAGTATATTATATATATATTATATATATATGGCATTATACGATGTTTCGTCCAGTCAAGATTGGGTTGGATGCCCCAATTAATGTTCTGGTGTAGGGTAATGTTTCGTCCAGTCCAAGCAAAAGTCGGTTGGAAGCCCCAATTATTGTTCTGGTTTTGTGTAATGTTTTATCCAGTCAAGACTGGGCTGGAACTCACAAGTATTGTTCTGGTGGTGTGTGCAATTTTTCGTCCAGTCAAGACTTGGTTGGAATCCAAAATTATTGTACTGGTGTTGTGTAATGTTTCGTTCAGTTCAGTCCAGACTGGGTTGGAAGCCCTAATTATTGTTGTGGTGTTGTGTAATGTTTCGTCCAGTCAAGACTGAGTTGAAATCCCCAATTATTATTGTTCTGGTGTTGTATAATGTTTCGTCCAATGAAGGCTGGGTTGGAAGCCCCAATTATTGTTCTTTTGTTGTGTAATGTTTCGTCCAGTCAAGACTGAGCTGGACGTCCCAATGATTGTTCTGGTGTTGTGTAATGTATCGTCCAGTTAAGACTGGGTTGGAATCCCCTATTATTGTTATGATATTGTGTAATGTTTCGTCCAATCAAGAATAGTTGGAAGCCCTAATTATTATTCTGGTGTTGTGTAATGTTTTGTACATTCAAGACTGAGTTGAAAGCCCAAATTATTGTTCTGGTGCTGTGTAATGCTTCGTCCAGTCCAGTACAGTCAAGACTGGGTTGGAAGTCCAAATTATTGTTCTGGTGTTGTGAAATGTTTCGTCCAGTCAAGAAACTGAGTTGGAAACCCCAGTTATTGTTCTGGTGTTGGGTAATATTTCGTTCAGTCAAGACTGGGTTGTAAGTCCCAATTATCGTTCTGGTATTGTGCAATGTTTCGTCCACTCAAGACTGGGTTGGAAGCAGCAATTATTGTTATAGTGTTGTGTAATGTTTCGTCCAGTCAAGACAAAACAGCTTATCTTTTAATGCGGCTACACACACAAACGGTGTTCGCCAAATTCTTTTTAAGGGCCAAATATCCTTTAAAAGTGTCCGTTTTAATGATAAGCGATGGAAAACATTTCGTATATAGTAAACTACCCGAGTAACGAACATTCGCCAAAAAAAATGACACATTTATGCATGCTTTGCTTGACTATTCGTCTTCAAAAGTTTGTTGAAATGTTCGGCGAACACCACATGTGTTTAAAAGCTTTTAAAGCTTTTAAACAAATAGAAATTTTATACTTTAAAAGTTCATTTGTTTAAGTACATTCATTTATTTCTAAGTACAAAATGATAATTTATTATTATAATTATTATTATTATTATTATTATTATTATTATTATTATTATTATTATTATTATTATTATTATTATTATTATTATTATTATTTCTGAAGCCTTCTGTCAAAGTTATTAAAGAACTTAAAAGAAATCAAAATTTTAACTGTACATGTGACCGAGCCAAAATATCTTTAAATTCTTTGTGAAGATTTTAAATTTTATTTTTTTAATTTTGATATCACAAATAAATGTCCAAGAATAAAAAAAATATATTAGCTCAATTCAAAGATTGTCTTATTTTTATCTCTTAAAATCTTGTTACTTCAAGTATTACTTCAACGCCTTCTGAAGCAAAGTATTTTTTTTTTTAAAGTTGGAAAATAAATATATTTTACACAGTATAAAGTATTTGTACAAGTACTTCAATTTGTATAGATTTCATTTAGTCCCCAAATATATATATTATTATATATTATA
>JABUQX010104494.1:0-12111 GCA_015478945.1 Trachelipus rathkii | reverse complement strand
GAAGTGTTTGCTTTGGAAGATAATTCTTTGAAAACTGATGGAGTAGTGAGTGTGAAAGTAGGATGGAATACGAATGTAGGTGTGGATGTAGACCAGAATAGCATGTTTCTGGTGGATGGTTATGATGCTAGGTATAGGGTGAAAAGGGTAGCGCAGCGCATGTATTTGATGGTATATTAGATATGAATAATCCTAGGGTATGTCTGCAGAAGGTGCCTGATGTGAAAAAGAAGAGAGTGAGAGGTATAAGGGTTGGTGATGTGGTGGTTGGCAGTTTGTATTCGGTTTTGGTTGTAGAGCATTCAAGAGGGAATGAATGCTGTGTGTTTGCTGGTGATTTTGAGAAGAAGGATTGGGTGTATGATGAAATGGTTGACAAAGTGCGATTGCCTGAAGGTTTGAATGAAGTAAGGAGACAAAAGATTGTACGAATGTTGTGGGAAAGGAGGGAAGCGCTAAGCAAAGGCGATGAGGATTTTGGGGGTGCGCAGTTGCCTGCATTCCGTATTGTATTATCACCCCCATATACCAGCGACCTCGTCACTTTCCTCCCCCGTTGCAAATGAGATTGAATAACAGTGTGAAGAGTTAGAGCGTATAGGTGTGTTGGAAGAGTGTGTAAGTCCTTGGAATAGTCCGATTGTGCCTGTGTGAAAGCCTGATGGACGATTGAGGTTATGTATTGATTATCGTAAGGTGAATGAAAAGACGGTGAAAGATAGGTTTCCTATGTGTGTAGTGTCAGAATGTGTGTATAGTATGTATGGGATGAAAGTATTTACGAAAATGGATCTGGTGCGTGGGTACTATCAGATGCCAGTGAAGAGAATAGTAGGTGTGTGACTGCTTTTTCGACTGCTAAGCGGCATTATCAGTTTAGGAACCTGAGCTTTGGGTTGGCCAATGCTCCGGCAGCTTTTCAGAGGGCGATGAATGTAGTTATGAATGATTTTCCCTGTAAGAATGTGATGGTGTTTATAGATGATATATTAGTGATGACAGAGTCCTTCCCTGAGCATTTGAAGCTAGTGAATGATGTGTTGAAAAAGTTGGAAGAGGTTGGCATAAAAGTGAAGGTTGAAAAATGTGAATGGTTTGCGAGTGAGGTTGAATTTCTCGGACATAAGGTTAGCGCGACTGGGTTGAAGAAAGCGGAGAAGTTTGTTGAAAAAGTTAGGAATTTTCCTAGACCTAGGAATGTTAGAGAGCTGAGAGGATTTTTGGGTTTGGTAGAGTTTGGACGGAAGTTTATGAAAGATTGTTCAGGTGTGATGAAACCTTTGACTGAATGGACTGGGAAAAAGAAGAGTACGATTGTGAAGTGGAATGACAGAATGAATGAAGCGTTTGAAAAATTGAAAGCGAAAGATGTGGAACTAGCATACCCTGATTACAGTGAGGATGCCAAGCCACTGGAAGTTTATACGGATGCAAGTGGGTATTGTATGGGAGGTTGTTTGATGCAAGAGCAGGTGATTGACGGGATTGAAAGAAAACGAGTGATTGCGTATGTTTCCAAAGCTTTTAGTATGACGGAGCGAAAGTATTCCACGATTGAAAGAGAGTTGGCTGCTTTGAGGTTTTGTCTAAAGTCGTTGCGTCCGTTTTTGTATGGTGTCAAGTTTGTGGTGCGAACGGACCATCAACCCTTAGTTTATTTGCAGCGAATGAGAACGGTTGATAGTAGGCTTGCGAGAACGTTGGAAGATTTGGGTGATTTTGAGTATTTGGTTGAGTATGTCCCTGGTGAAAGAAATGTGATAGCAGATTTAATGTCAAGAATTCCTGGGAGTGAAAGAATGGATGAAAGAGTAGTGATAGATCCTGAGTATTTACCTAAGGGATTAATGAAAGGGAAAGAGAGTCAAGGTGGGGGTGATTCCATGTTTGAAAGTGTGTTGTATGGTTTAAAGGATTTAGCTAAGGATAGGTTGATATCAAGAGTGCCTGAGAGTATAGAAGAGTTACGGAAGGAAGTTATGACTGAGGTGTGTAAGAAACCTGAGCAGATAGGGATTAGGAAGGTGAGACAGTATGTGAAGGAGTTGAAGGCTATGTGTACTGTGGGTGTGAGTCCATTGCAAGAGGTGTTGATTGTGGTGAGCAAGTTATTTAAGGTAGTTGTGTGTGTGCATTTCGGTGGGGAGAAACCGGTTATTTATAGGAATGAGGGTATTGATAGGCAAAGTGAAAATGAGTTGCATTTACAGTGTTTGAGTGGGGTACATTATAATTGGGTAATAGAGAAAAAGAGTTATGATAGGAAGTATGTGTTGGAAAGGGAAATGGAAGAGTGTATTATTGAGGATGACGAGGATGTGAAAATGATTTGTCCAGGTGAAATTGAAGAAGTAGTGTATTGTGAGCATGGGAAGAGCGGAAGAATGGAAGTGAAAGTGCAGGTGGATGGCAAGGTCTATTGTGGATTGATTGACACTGGGGCTCAGATTTCTTTAGTGAATGCATCTGTGGTACGAGAGATTGAGCGAGTGACGTGGCAGATTCCTAGGAGAAATACGAGTGTAAAGATAAAGGGGATTGGGTCAGCGGAGGATAAGTAGCTTTAGAAAGAGGTTTTGCCAAAAGTAGAAATAAGGAAAATTGGAAGGGTGGAACATAGGTTTGTTGTGCTTGATGAAGAACGAATGCCTTATTGTTTTCTGTTTGGGATTAATTTTTTAAAAATGAATGGGCTGTCCGTAGATGTAGGGAATGAAAGATTGTTGAAAGGGAATCGAGAGGTAGTTAGAATGCAGAAGGGGGATGTGTGCGTGGCTGATTTTGTGGGAATGGTGAGAGTTGGTGTGGGGGATGAAGAATTGCTAAGTATGAACGATATCGAAGTAATGCAAAAGGAATGTCCTATGGTATGTGAGTTGCGAAAATGCATCTTGTCAGGTAAAGAAGTGTGTAGATGGGATCAGTTGATAGAAGATTTTAGGGTATTTGCGAAAAGGTTTGTGGTATGTGCGAATGTGGTTTATTATATTAGGAAAGTGCGAGAGGATGATTTGTATGTACCAGTGTTTTCTGTGGTTGGAGCGGTAGGGATGGCTATAGTGATTCATCGTAGGTATGGACACATGGGGAAATTTAAATTATGGGAATGTATGAAAGAGAGAGTGTTTAACCCTTGGTTGCGAAAGATAGTTAATGATGTAGCAACTACGTGTGAGGAATGTCAGAAAGGGAAGTATCAGAGAATGTATGTGAAACCACCTGTGTTGCGAATGGACGTGAGTGAACCTTCTGAGTTAGTGGTATTGATTTGTGTTTCATTACCGGTGACCGCATGTGGGTATGTAGGAATGGTTGTGATGGTGGACCATATGAGTAAGTTTACGTATGCTGTGCCTGTAAAGAATAAAACTAGTGCGAATGTGGCTAAGGTAGTGAGAGAGAAGTGTTGTTTGCCAATGTGTGTGTTGTAAACCGGAGCGAAATGCTGAGCGATAATGGACCAGAGTTTGTAGGCAGGCGTTTGAGGAAATGTTGAGTGATTGGGGAATTGAGCATGTGAGGACTACCCCGTATATGCCTAGTTCGACATGGTTTGGCTGAGAGAACAGTACGAACGTTGAGTGAGATGTTGCGAATGATGAGTGAAAAGGAGAATGATTGGGATTACTGGCTGGGAAGAGTGTTGTGGGCGTATAACATGACTGTGCATAGGGCAACTGGTATGTCTCCGTGTATGTATGTGATGAATTTTGAAAAGTTTGTGAAACCTAGGTTAGGATTGCCTGAAAGTGATAGGGAAGTGTGGAGAAAAGGGAGTTTGAAGTTTGCAAGTTTTGAGGTAGGAGATAAAGTTTTGAAAGAGGTGATTGTGAAAGGGCGTTTGAATGTGAGTAAGATGAGAGAGAAGTTTGAGGGGCCATATATTGTGAAAAAGGTTTGGTCGAATGGGGTTAGTTATGTGTTAGAGAGTGAGAAGGATGGTATTGTGAATGAGTTTAGAGCGCATCAGATGCAGTTGAGGCCGTGGAGGGAGCCGCCTGGATATTTGACGGCTCACCCAGTATATGAGTTTTTGGTGAATGACGACGAAAGGGACGAGAATGTGGAAGGAGTGGATGACCTGTGGTTGAAAGGGAAAGAGTTAGTGCTGGTTGAGAAAATAAGGAAAAAGAAACGTAAAGGCATGAAACCAGGGACATTGAAAGGATTGTTTGATGAGGACGATGAAAATGATGAGTATTTTTCGGGTTTTTGGTGGGATAATGGAGAAAATGAACAGAGTTTGATGAAAAGAAGTACGTATACTGTATGTAAGTTTCCATTGGATGAGAGTGAAAGTGTGTTAGCAGGATTGAGGGATGTTAGGGATAGGAGTGTGAATATGAGAGTGGAAGATGTGGATAAATTCTGTATGGAATTGGATGAAGTGGTGAATGAGATAAAAGCGAATGCAATGGTGAGAGAGATTGGTAAAGACATTTCGGAAATTTCAAGGGAGATAAGTAGGTTAGAAGGGATGAATGTAGTGAATGAATTGGTTGTTGTTGAGAAAGTTGAAAGTGAAAATAGGGACGAAGTTCAGGAAATTAGGAGGCCGTGCACACGGAGTAGAGGTCGAGTAGAAGAGTATGATTGGGTTATGAAGAAGGGATTATAGAAGAATGGAAATATGATGAATGATAGTTGGTGTGGTTGGTTCAAATATGATACAAACTTAGGTGGGAGGGATGTGGTGATCTGTAGGTAGGTAAGTATGTTTAAAGTATAAGTCCGAGATGAATGATAGTCAGGCAGGCCACTTTGAATTCAAAGGATGTCAAGGTATGTGAAGAAAGTCTATTTTTGTTTGTTTGTATCATATTTTTCTTTATTGCTTCATTGCTTATTATTATTATTATTATTGTATATTTATCTACTGGGGGGCAAGAATTAAAACTCGACTGAGAACACGTTGGTGGTGCTGGTTGGTTTTGGATAGCCAGCCTTAAAGTTCGATTTTCTGTGGTCCCCCGTGTTACCCCTTACATAGGGGATAAAAGCACGTTATAAAGGTAGTTTTGTATTAATTAGTGAATTGTGTAGCTGCAGGAATGAGGGATTGTGGAGATGAGATGATGAGGGAGTGATATGGTGTGGTGGAATCAGATGGTGGGGGTGACTGAGCTCACCTGATAGATTACTGGGCCACTATCGTTTCTTTATTTATCTTCGGTTGTTGGTTTACCTTGTTTCTTTCTTTTTCTCTCGCGGCGCGGAGCTCCGAATTTCCTATTAGGATGCAAGTAGAGTGTGTGTTTGGTGTTAGGGTTTTGATTTTTTTTGGACTCTTTGACTTATTTTTGTCTGTTATTTTTAGGTTATAACCAATAATTTTTGTAATTTCTGTTCTGTCTGTCTGTGTCGAATAAATTGGACGAGAGACGCTTTCTCAACGTTTGAAGATAGAAAGGTACTATATACTATTTTTTTTATTATTATTTATTTTATTTTTTTATTTGCTTATTCCTTTATTACTGATTATTATTATTATTGAATTTATTTTATTATTGAATAACGTGTGTGAAGCGAATGATTTTGGTAAGTTTTTATAGTTTTTTTTGTTCTTTTTTTAGCTGTTTGCTTGTTGTTCAAAGGGTCCGTTGGTTGAAGACAAGGTCAAAGGGTTGAAGGCAGTTGATTGACGGGAAGTAAAACTTGTTCAGGAGTGAGGTAAGAAGTCTTTGTGTTGTTGTTATTATTTTGTTGTTATTATTATATTTATTATTTGGTATATTATTATTATTATTATTATTATTATTATTATTATTATTATTATTATTGGTATTATTATATTTTTCATTATGGTTATTATCATTGGCTTTGATTCTGCTAATAGAGTTTGTGATGTTGTTTTTTATAGTCTTTGGTCTGACGGAGTGTCCTTTGGGTTGACGAGGATCAAGGGTTGTTTGAAGTAACCTGTAAAGAGAAAAAAAAAACTGGATAATATCCAGGTAATGATTAATCTAATTTTTTTTAAATTTAATAAATTTAATTGATAAAGGATAGGTTTGATAAATGAATTTAAATAATGAATTTATAATGATTATTTAATTTATTTAATTTTGTTGTTTGCATTTAATTTATTTTAGTCTTTGAGAAATATGAATTTGAACCTTGGATGTAATTATTGAAGTTGATTAGTTATGAGACATTTGATTATGTTGACTTTCATATAAATTTGATTAAGTTTCTTTTAGAAATTATTATTTGTTTTATTGTTTATTTTTGTTTATCTTTCGTAATGATTAGGAATTTTGTTCTCTTTCCAGTTTTTTTTTGGGGCTTATGCTGTTTGCTTCTTCAATTGGAGTGAAGTCCGGTTTTCAATGAAAGGAAAATTGTATATATTTATAAATTGAAATTTAAAGAAGAAAAAGCAGATTTTGAAAATAGAGAAATACCTAATTTAGAAACTGAAAGAATAGAGATTTGATGTTGAAAATTTAAATGAGAACTCTGCGCCTATTGTAAATAATGACTTAAAGTGAAAACTTATTGAAAAACTATAAATAAGGAAAAAGACTTTACTATTAGATTAGAGAATTAGAAAAAGGAAAAAAAAGGACTTTTAGAAAATTAGAAAAAAAGGACTATTAGAAATTAGATAAAAAAGGAAAAAAAGATAAAGTTGATTAAAATTGATCAAAGTTGAAAAGAAAACAAAATAGAAAAGACACTAAACGTGAAAAAAAACCCGGACTATTATATGAAGTAAAGATAAAAAAATAATTGAACAATTAAAGAGAACAAAATAAAATTTGTACTTTTATATATTTTATGCTCAATGATTTATTTGAGATTTTGAAACATTTTTTAGGATTAAGGCTATATTTTGTAGGATTAAGGTTATTATTTTTTAGGATTAAGGTTAATATTTTTAGAATTAAGGTTATTGTGTAGGTATCGGTATCAGATTGTATCGGTATCGGCAGAGTGTATGGGAGAGTCAAAGTTCAAACTCTTTTGGTATTTAACCATAGAATTAATCAGAAACATGGAGGGAAGTATTCCTGACAAGTGCGTGCCCCCGAAGAGCTTGACCGACCACCCAAACACGTCAATTCAAGACCAAATGGCCTTCCGTTGGAAGAAGTCTTGATGCAAGATCCGTGAGATGTAAGAAATGAAATTGGAAAACAGGCGAAGCTGTTTAATTCCCCCTCCGTGGCCACCGGATAGCGCGCAGAGCCTAAACTTTACTCCAACGCGGGTAAGACACAGGGACTGCTCGTGTACCCGTACCTTCGGATATTCGTCCGAAAAGAAAGATCGAGGTTAGTAGAAGGGAATGATGATCACTTGAATCCTTGAACCATTAACATTAGAGAATGGATAACAGTAACGAAACATCGGTGATGGTGAAATTCCCTTGAATGATGTTAAAACAAAGGGGATGTAGAAGAAAAAAAAACAGTATCTGCTCCTCAAAATAAAAATACCTACACATTAAATAAGTAAATAAGACAATAAATAAGTAAGACAGCGGATAATGAAGAGAAAGAATACTTCTTACTTTTATTCAAGTAAAGTAAAGAAATTCTAAATATTTACAAAAACACAATTAAGTCCGTGTTAATTAATTCAGAACTATAAAGGCTTTTCTTTATTAGTTAATTTGTTTTTTGGGAATTAAAAGATCCATAAATCTCCTCTATGAAACAAACTAAACCATCAACTAAGGAAACATAAATTTAAACTATCCTTCAACCACGACAATGAGTTTAATGAACATAATTTGAAACTATCCTCCAACCACGACAGTGAATTGAAATGACCCTAAATTGGAACTATCCTCCAACCACGACAGTGAATTGAAATGACCTTGCCTTATTTAATAATTATTCCATTAAGACCCTTGAAAAATAAATAAACCCAAGACTAAAATGTTAACGCAATAAAGAACAATTCCGCTTATCTTAAAATAACTTGTTGCCTCTCAAAAGAATCTCCAGTTCCGGCAAAAATTTGTCCAAGGTATAGAATTGTTAGACAAGACTAATCCCAAGACCAAGATTTGTCTAAAACTGAGAGATTCAATTTAACATAACATAAAGCAACAAAACATAAAACTGGTCTCCAATCAAACATAAAACTCAAACATAAAACCTGGAAAGGAAAATACACTATATTAGGTATTTTCATCCATGAAATAGTAATTTATTATATTTCAATTTTTAAGTGACCTTTGAAAACTTGAATTTATATGATACTAAATATATCTGATAATTTCTCTGCATGACAAATATTATGAAAACTATATGACCTTTTAACATTGATAAAAAAAAATAATTACACTGAAGACCTACCCTATTAATTGGTCAATTATCTGTGAGGGTTTTATGTGTCTTTTGAATGGAGAGATCTCCTACAAAAGAAGACATAAAACTACTTTATAAACCTAAACATCATATATTAACCTTTATATATCAATAATTATTAGTCAAACAGATATTACTTTCTAACATCTTCATAACATAATCATACCTTAGAAGTTCTGATATATTTTTCAATAATGTGGTAAATTAACTCTGATAGCGTGTTCGTTATTTTTGGTGTATTAAAATATCTATTAATTATTATTGCAGCCTATTTACTCAGTTCATACATTAAATTATTGAAAATTTACTTTAGAAATTGGTTCATCATCATGGATGAATTTAAAAAAATATTTTTTTTTAGTAATCAGCCTATACCTTACCCATAGCCGTCCAAAGCACTCCTTTTTTATTTTTTCCAAAAGAAAACAGTTTTATTTATACAAAAAGAAAATAAATTAAAAGCTTACATTAATAGCCTAAGTGAATAGCGTCCACTGTAATCACAAAAAAAGTTTTAAATGGGGAGATTTAGATTAACTTTTTCTTCTCAAGCATTTGAATTTTTTGATTTTATAGCAATCTTTTCTGTTAAAGCCTTCAGTTTTAACATCTTTCTCTGCTTCTTCAAGTTTATTGATCTGTATGGATAATTTTCTTTTTTCAAACCTTTATTCTCTTCTTTTTCTTTCTGTTTTTACTCTTTTGAAATGTTCTTCATATCTCCTATGGGCAGCTCTTTCATTTGTCAACATTTTTTGAGAGTGATAGGAACTTTATGAATATTTTCATGAGATCTTATAGCATTGTTCACTGTTCTTTGAGAAATCAGACTATGTTCTTCAGATTCTCCACTAAAATTGCTTAATTTATAGAAAACCCTCCTTTCACTGTCGCATTTCTATGCGAAAATATCAGTCCTAATTTCATAATTTGCCACAATTCCGCATTACATTGATTCTCAGGTGCTATAGAAGAAAAAAAAAACTCATCAAGTCTCTTAAAAGGACAATCACCATCAAAAATATTTGAATTTTAATTCAAGGGTAGAATGAGCTTCACTTCAAAAGTAGAGTATAGTGCTTTTGCTTTCTCAGCAACAGAATCTGTGGATTCGGTTATTTGGTGTACAATGCCTCTAGCAATAAAGTAAATCTTTGTTTCCCTTGTTCTGGCTGTGAAAAAAACATACTAGGATCCAATGCATGAGAGCCATTGGACAGGTTTGTACTTCAGAGGACTTCTTTTCTAATATTTTTTTTTTTTTCTGTTGATTATATCTTTGAACAGACTGGAAATCAAGTTTGTCATGTAAATCTAATGCAAAAAAGCAGTTGTTCGGTTTGTAGCAGGCATTTTATGACTTAAGAAATCTGCATAATAATTAAGTACGAGATCATTGTAAATCTGGAACAGAGAATGAACCCAAGTTCAGTTTGACGTCCAACCACTGGTCTTTAAAGTTTAAGCTTCTTTTTGCTTGAAGTCATTTTTAGTAAATAAATAATAAAAAAATAACTTTCAACTGCACAAAAATCAAAATCACTTCGTCCAAACCTCAAAAAAAAAAAAAAAAAAAAAAAAAACACCTCAAAAATTATTAATTCCCTAAAAAAAAAAAAGATATAAACAGATTAGGTCATACTGTACAGTCTAAAACACATCCAGATACCAATCCCTTCAATCGGGAGGATGAACTTGGAACAACTTTTACGAACAATAGGAAGAATAGTAGTAATAGTGAACTAAAAAATAGAAAGAAACAGGATAGGAGTAGATTTATGAAATGTCATTCCTCGCACATCCTTTTCATTCACTTATCAAATACATCTCTCATTCCACAATAATACAGTAAGGAAAAAAAAATATATCAAAAATATGTAACTTGGTCCATGGATCATTCTTCATATGTTTGGAACTTTAAAATTCCCTGGACTTTTTTGGAATTTCCCCGACTTTCAGCATATCTTCAAAATTTTTTTCCCTGACTTTCCCTGACCAATTTTTTTTCCTGACTCCCTTGACTTTCAGAAAGTTGAACCCTGTCGATAACATAATCATACCTTAGAAGTTCTGATATCATTTTTCAATAATGTGGTTAAAATTAACTTCTGATAGAAGGTTGATTAATATTGGTGGCTCAATATCAACAAGAGTATATCTGCAGGATAGCTTTTTTTTATACTCATACATAAATATTTCAAAAGAATTCTAATGCTGAAACATGTAAGCAAACAAAGATATAAAACTGCATAAATAAATAAAAAAAATAGTTAACTCTTCATGCACACATAATGCCTAATGTAACTTAGGCATACATTTGTGTGCATGTAATAAATAAACAAAAAATAAATATTAACCTAACTTCAAATGAATGAAACCCATTT
This sequence comes from Trachelipus rathkii, assembly GCA_015478945.1. Lineage (NCBI taxonomy): Eukaryota > Metazoa > Arthropoda > Malacostraca > Isopoda > Trachelipodidae > Trachelipus > Trachelipus rathkii. Next base: position 1,406 of record JABUQX010104494.1, on the reverse strand, counting down.
CTCCAATCATTATGACAATATTAATGAGAAAAAACCAAATACAGCATGATAAATTTGGTTTTGTGGGGGTAAAAATGATCCCCCTTACAACGGTATCGGTATTGGGTTATTGTCATTGTCTGTATCAGACTGTATCGGTATCGAATTGTATTAATATTGGGTGTTGTACTGAATTACTGTTGTTTCTGTGTGTTTTTTTAATAAATTCTTATTGGTTTGGTTTGTTCAGTGTTTTCTTTTTTTTTTTGGCTTCCTGTGTTTTATTCTTCCGTTAGGATAGACTCACGACTTGAAACAAATAGTGAGCGGAATCGAACCCACCACATATTGTGGAGAATCGAACCCACCACAATGAGATCTTGAGCATTGTGCACTGTTCTTTGAGAAATCAGACTCTGTTCTTTTAGATTCTCCCCTAAAATTGCTTTATTTACAGAAAACCCTCCTTCCACTGTCGTATTTCCATGCGAAAATATCAGTCCTAATTTAATAATTTGCCACAATTCCGCATAATATTGATTCCCAGGTACTATAGAAGAGAAAAAACTCATCAAGTCTCTTAGAAGGACAATCACCATCCAAAAATATTTTGAATTTTAATTCAAGGGTAGAATGAGCTTCACTGCAAAGTATAGTATTGTGCTTTTGCTTTCTCAGCAACAGAATCTGTGATTTTCTGTTATTGGTGTGTACAATGCCTCTAGCAATAAATCAAATCTTTGTTTCCCTTGTTTCTGGCTGATGAAAAAATTATACTAGGATCCAATGATGAGAGCCCTTGGACAGGCTTGTACTTCAGAGAACATCTTTCTAATTTCTTTTCTGTCATTTTGATTTGCATAGTCTGGCATTCAAGTTTGTCATGTAAATCAATGCAAAAAGCTTAGTTGTTGGTTGTAGCCGGCATTTTACTGACTTAAGAAATCTTTCCATAATATTTAGTACGAGACATTGTAAATCTCGCTGAACAGGAATAAACCAAGCTTCAGTTTGATGTCCAATCCTGGTCGTTCAAAGGTTAGGTTTTTTTTGTTTTGAATGTATTTTATAAACAAATAATAAATACCTTAAACTGCAAAAAAATCCAAAAATCACTTTGTCAAACATAAAAAAAAAACATCTCAAAAAGGTATAATTCCCTAAAAGAAAAGATATAAACAGGATTAAAGTCATAAAAGTTCATACAGTCTAAACACAATCCATTAAACCAATCACCTTCAATCGGAAGAGTGAACTTGGAACCACCTCTACGAACAGAATAGGAAGAATAGTAGGTAATAGTGAACTAAAAATTAGCAAAGAAAACAGGATAAGAAGTAGATGTTATGGAATGTCATCTTCCTTCTCCCATCTTTTCATCTCACTTTCATAATACATCTCTCATTCTCACAATCAATATACAGATA
>JABUQX010104493.1:17500-47493 GCA_015478945.1 Trachelipus rathkii | reverse complement strand
AACCATTCATTCCACCCTAGGCCAAAAATTCACCTAAACATATGTTAAAATTATATATTAATATATATATAATAAATATATATATATAAAAAAATATATATAATATATATATATATATATATTATATAAAATATATAATATATATATATATATATATATATATATATATTATATATATATATATATATATATAGAATTTTTTTTTTTTTTTTTTTTTGCTGTCGTTTTCTGCCGCGTTCTAGCCACCTAGGGCCGCCCTCATATTCTGCCGCCCTAGGCATTTGCCTAGTTTGCCTAGCGGTTAAGAGGGCCCTGGCGATAGTTAGGAAGGTCAAAGCGGCTTCCTTTTTCGGAATAGGGTTGGACATGGCGTGCTTCCACACTGAGGGAAAGAGTTAGTATTGAAAACATAGAGAATATAATTGAAACAAGGGGCGGGGTCAGCACGGCAGCGCACTCCCTCAAAACTCTGTTATTAACGCCATCCGGACCGCAAGCCTTCCTAACATTCAAAGATTTCATAGATTTCAGGAGCCCATGCACTTGATCAAATGTAATCACAGGCAAAGGCATAGGACACCTGAGAGGAGGAGGAGGAGGAAGAGGGAATGCCAGAATCGTCCAAGTTGAGTTAGAGGAAAATAGGAATCCGAAGAGATTGGCCTTTTTAGTTGGGAGAATTAGCAAACAGAACCATCAGACGAATAAGGGGAAGGAAAGGTAGATTTACAAATGTTGTTAGAGATGTTTTTGGGCAAGAGGCCAGAAAAATTGTCAGAACGAGAACCTAATTCGAAATACATATAGTATATATATATAATATATATATATATACTATAATATAATATATATATATATATAATATTATATAATATATATATATATATATATATAATATATAATATATATGTATATATATATATATATATATATATAATATATATATAGATATATATATATATATATATACTATGTATTATAATATATATTATATATATATATATACTATATAATATATACTATATAATATATATATATATATATATATTATAATATATATATCTATATATAATATATATAGATATATATAAATATATATATTATATATATATATATTATATATAATATATCACAATTATAAATATATTAATATAGACCATTTTCGTTATTTGTGCTTACGCTCGGTAAGGTATGCTTACTCAGTTTTAGCACGAATTTCGGGCAAAAACAACCGCGATTTCTTACGAAGTTTACTTTTGTTTACAAACAATTGGAATCAGCTGTTGTGTTGGAGCCCATCGATTTGGAATAAACAGAAATAAAAACATAACAAATGATTTATATTACAAAAGATCAAACTGATTTATCTATTAGGAAGAAATTATATTTAAAGGTGATTTATATTGAATGAAACATTCATCAATTCAAGCGGGCCTACCATATCGCCATATTGTTTGTTACATTTTTCCCTAAGCACGTCCTAAATTCGACATTTTTTACGCTATTATGCGCACAGTTTGACAAAAATGAATGCAAACTCAAGCATTTCTTAAGTTTCGTAAGCACAAATGCAAAAACGAAAACGACTTTACAGCAGTTTTCATTTTTGCATTTGTGCTTACGAAGCGTAAGAAATGCTCGAGTTTGCGTTCGTTTTTGTCAAGCTTAGGACAAAATCGTAAGAAATGCCGAATTTAGGACGGGCCTACGCAAAAATGTAGACAAACAAGATGGCGGTGTTGTAGGGCCTCGACCTTTCTGTCTTCTAAATTGGTAAGTGTTTCCCATTTTTAGTATATTTTAATATATTTTGTTTTTCAGCTTGACTGGCCTAGGTTAGTTCCCAGTAGGGAAGGTTAAACACTTGAATAAATATCAGTAAAGCCTTTCGTGTGATGTGTAGATTAAAATATTATTAAATATTTAATCATTAGAGGCTTATCATAGTGACCTTTAGGTTTGCTATATTATGGGAGATTTTGGGAGAAGTTTTGAGTGTTTACCTAAATTGGGAACTCGTCATGAAAAAGGCCTAGTTTTATCAGCATGTTTAGAAATATCAGCATTTAATACTTACCAAATAAAGAAGTTTCAGTTAAAAGCATATAATGGGAGTTTTGATATAATAAATCAGTATTGTTTTTATATAAAATTAAATATCTTAAGTAAAATATGCATGAAGTTAGGTCCAGTAACATTTTGTTTATCGATAATGGGAGTTTGTTATTAGGAGTAAATAGAGCCAACAGAGTCTTTGTTGGGGGTTGCTAGTCTAGCAACGTTCCAAAATTTAAATAGTTTAGAACTTTATAACACCATCAGTAATGAGTTTGGATTCTATTTTTGTTACTGGGAAGGAATTTGTTTGTTTTAGATAAAGCATTTGCTATAAACATCATTTCATTTTAAATTAGAAAATTATATAAATTCAGTATATTCTATAGAATAATTTAAATACCAGTTTAGGTCTGATATTTTGGATAAGAGAACAATCATTATGTTAATTGTGACTTGCAGATTATTTGTACAGAGTGTTGGATCCTAAATTGAAGAAATGACACGTCACCGTTTTGGAGCATTTTGCGGCGAACCAACGGACGAACAAACTACCAGATTTCAGTTGGTGATTTTCCAGTCGTGAAGACAGACTTGTTTGGAAGGTTGATAGAAAAAAACTTGCTTTGAGAATTAGTTAGATAAGACTTGCTTGGATAGATTCTAGATTAAAAAACTTTGTTAAAATATTGTGGAGATCGTTCGACTTCATTTCGTTATTTTGTTTAGAAAACTTTAGTAAACTTTGACTTGTAAATAAAATTATTTATAGTGATTTAAGTTAAGAAAACTTCGTGAATTTTTGTGTTGTTTATAATTATAGAACGAAGTTTATATATTATATCACCATACGTTTAAAGAGATTTTATATTGAATACGATTGGTTAACGAATTACACACAACATTTTGAAATTGTAAATAAAAAAGTTAACTTTATTAATAGTCATTGTATATAGAAGAATAAGTTAAAAATATAACCTTGTTATTAAAGCATTTTATCTTCGTGGTATTTAATTTCAATAATAAGAGTTCGTTTGAATTACAAGATTAAAATTGACATAACAGATTTTCTTGGTGAATTTAAACTCCTGATTGATAACTTAAATTTATATCGTGCATTAACAATAAGTTACCAGTTGAGTTAGAGTTTCCAAATTCTTTCATCTCGATTTTGAAGTTCATCAGGTTAATTAACATCTTGCCACAGCATTATTTCCAGATAATTTCCCGATATTTTAGGAAAATAGTTAAAATACTCTGCATGGAATAAGTAACTCTGTTTTAGACATCATTTGATTTTATAAATAAAAGGGCTCTACTTTAAGTAGTAAATTGGAAGCCAATAGGTGGTATATGTGTCTTTGTTGAAGTATTTCCCAACAAATTAGCGAAATATTCATATTTTCCCAACAGATAAAAAATAAATAATTTGAAAAGAATTAACATAAAAGATTAAAATTTCGTAAATCGATTATAACTTAAGACCGTTAAAAACAAAAGTAGACATTTATTTCAATTTATATAAGCGTATGATAATTCGAAATAAATTAAGAATTTTCGAAATAAAAGGAAAATAAAACTATGTTTATTGGAAAAGAAAAATAAATAAACCAATAATAAGGAAAGAAATAAAATTAACAAAATACGTAATAAGATTTATTAAAATACCAAACGTAAGATCAGTTCAATTAAATATTTTAAAAGTAAGATTTTTCGTGATCGAGGGCGAGTGTGGTTTGAGGCAGGCGAGGTGAAGACTGTAAGCATAGATCTAAAAAATAAAGAAAGAAATTTGGCAATATTCTTACGAATTCTTACGAAAAATAAGAACGTTCTAAAAAAAAATCGTTCGTTTTGTCAAATTTTAAGAAAAATTTGAGAATCTCACCAAATGTAAGAATTTTGACAAATTCCGTAGGATTGCTATTTCCCTATCCGAAAAATTCTATTTTTACGAAAAATGTAAACAAAGGAAATGGTGGCAGAAAGCAGCCATGAAATTTTTTTTTTTCTTTTTTTTTCACAATGGAATCAATTTTTTTTTATTAATGACTCAGAGTAATGAGATTGTGTCAAATATTTGTGTGATATTCACTAATTATCCTTAAAATATTCATAAAAAAATGTGATGATAATGTTTTCACTACGTGTAGGCCTGTTTGTGAACACCTGGAAGATGCTTTCCTTCGAATAAAAATGGCTTTTAATTTTCAGCTTTGCCAATTTTTGATGAAAAGATGTTACAATGATGGTCATTTTTAATGTATTTTTTTTTTTTTGTAACAAATAATATATTATATATATAATATATATATATATATATATTATATATAATATAATATTATATATATTATAGTAATATATATTATATATATATATTATATATTATATAATATATATATATATATAATTATATATATAATATATATTATATAATATATATATAATATATATAGTAATATATATATATATATAATATATATATATATATATATATATATATATATTATATATATCTGGTGATATATGGACTCTTTATTGTCTAACTGGATTAATTTAATATATATATATATATATAATATATATATATATATATATATAACTATTATATATAATATATATATATATATTATATATATAATATTATATATATATATATATATTATATATATTATGCTTAATTTTACTTTTCGGCAGCAGAAAAATAAAAACTAAGTCCACTCTATATTTTATGTGAATTAACGATATATTGATATTGTAATTACCGTAAAATGGGGGGAAAAATGGGTAATATTTTTGAAGATTTTTTTTTTTGTTGAAGTGCAAAAATTAGATATTTAAGGTGAAAACTCAGGTTGATAATATGTATGGTCAAATTTAAAGCTTTGTAAATAACGAAATATCACAACGAAAAGATAAAAAAAATGTAAAGAAAAATATTTTTAGAAAATTTTTGAAAAATGCAATCTTAAAAAAAAATTGGTCAGCATCCCGAAAAGGCCAGGCATGTAACTAAAAAACTATAACAGCTACACGAAAATAATATTTTAACAATCAATTAGTCTTTTTCACTTCGTTTGAAAAAGAAAAAAATAAACGCTTTTTTAAAGAAAATAAACTTGTTCAAAAATGTTAAATAATATATTGTTTTTTGAGAAATTGAACATTTGCGCTTTCTGCGAGAAGGCAAACAAAGGTGCCAATGTTTATTTTTTTTTTTTTTAAACTAAGATACCTCCGGGTAAACAAGAACGATGGATAGAGTCGGGTTTCTCGGCCTACTGGTGGACGACGGGGGGAGCGACTTCGTCCCCCCCCCGTCCCTCCGTCGTGCTCGAACCCCTAAAAAGGATTTATAAAAAGAAAACAAATAATATTTCTCCAAAGCGTAAAAAAATGGTATTTTGGCACCTCGAGAACTCGAGAAATAATGCAGCAGGTTTCAAGGGTACAAATCGGGTCAATAAAGCGTACAATGCGAGGTTTAAGAGGAGCTAATTATTTAAGATTTATTAATAAATAATTTAGAATAAAATAGTTTTTTTTAAAGTTTCTCTATGGAAATTACTTTCCTGAAATCAAAAATAGTATGTATTTTTTCCGTGAGATGTTATAGTTTTCTAGTTACAATGCCTGGAACTCTTCGGATGCTGGCCAAAATTTTTTTGGGGGTAAAAATGAGTAAATGTGAATGTGGGACGGTTTTTTAAAATGAACGGTACTTGTAAATTATTGGGAACTTAGGATTCGACAGTAGTATGATATTTAATAATTGAAAGCGTAATATAACTGTTTAAAGATATTATAAAATTAAAAGTTTTTATTTTTTTTAAAACTTTTTAAAAATCTAAAATCAGTAAGCCTGTTTCATACATGTTTTTTTTTTTTTCAAATTTAAACATTCATAAATGTTATAGCATAACAAAAATATAGAGAAAATGTAAAAAAAAAAATATTTTTTAGTTAAAATTTCTGAAAAAAATTTGGAAATGGGGGAAAACGAGTAATAATTGCCTTTGATGAAAAATAAGTAAATTTGATAAACATCAATAATTACAATTGTACTAGTATATTTATTAAAATATTTCAAGGTATATAGAATAACCAGCAGGGCTGCGGATTCGTAAAATAAAATTTTCGACTCCGACATCACTCAAACAAAAAATTCACATTTAGGATTTTTCGACTCCGGACTCCGACTCCGACTCCACTTAAACAAAAAATTTCGACTCCGACTCCGACTCCGACTCCCCTTAAAAAAAAAATTTTTTCGACTCCGACTCGACTCCACTTATACAAAAATTTTCGACTCCTCTTCAAAATTACCGACTTACCGACTCCGACTCCGACTCCAGCAGACAAAAACAAAATATTTCGACTCTGACTCAGATTAGTGCTTACAGAGTTACAGTTAAACATTTTTTGTAATTCCAACAATTTTTTTTTATCGCATTTGCTTTTTGAGATAAAAAAATATCACGACTTTCCAATGAATCTAATCTCCAAATCTATGACGGTAAGTACCGTACAAGACATAAAGGAGCAGGCCAACATATTGACAAAACTAAATATCATTTCAGTTCGAAACAAATGCAACAAAAAACACACAAAAATACAAATAAGTAATTAAAAATTAGCAAATATTCACTTTTTTAACTTAATCAAAAACCCGCCCATTAATTGCAATGGTGCTACCGTTTAATACTCTGTCAGAGTTCAATTATAATAATATAATTAAAATAATAATAATAATAATAATACTAATAAATATATAATAATAATACATAGATAAAAAATAAAATAAACAGATCGCTATCGAAATACAAAATAAAAGAATTTCTGACAAAATTAAGAGAACTGAATTATAATAATAAATTAGGATATTAATATATTATACTACTATATATATATATATATATAAATAATATACTATCCTTTATAATTTTATATATATATATCATATAAATATCATATATAATATCATCATATAAATATAATAATTTAATAACTTATATAATATATTATATAATATACTATACTATATATATATTATATATAATATAATATGGATTGAACCAATAAAATACACAAAAACTAACAGAAAAATTTCAACCTTGAGACCTGTAATAATACTATGTTGAAAAGATAAAAAACTGAACGGTTACACACACGAAAATAAGACACCAATATAACAATGAACAGCTAATTAATCATGACCATATACTATAATAACTCTTCATAGTTAAATTCAAATAATGAAAACAATTATGTAAATTATCAAACTTTAAACTTGAAGCCACTAATATAATATTCGCCTCACTTGATGTAGAAATCTTTGTTCATAAATGTACCTGTTTCTTTGATACGATTGACATAATAATAACGAAGTGTAATTTGTCACACAAATAACCTACCCCACCAGATATATCAGAACAATATATGAGGAACCTTTAATCAGCTTTTATGTTACTCAAATACCGTTTAAATTTACAGAAAACTTATAGCTATCAAACTGATGGAGTGCCAACGATGGGAACTCACCATCTGACCAACCATTGCTGACTCTATTGTCCAATCTCGAAAAACCAAAAATCTTCGTGGAAAACAAACAAACTATTACACCGATATTTTACAATAAGGATATTCGACGCACGATGCATATAAAATTCACAGGACGAACTTAGAGTAAATAATTGCTAATGTTTTTTAGACATCAAAAGTCAATAGTTAATCTGACGCTCATAAATCTACTAGAGCCTACATGTGCAAAGCCCACTGATACATGTACTAAATATGGACTTGTCGGTTTCTCACTTTAGCGTTATCAATACAAAGAATCTGGATTCGTACAAATTTTAGATTACAGACATACAACCTAGTTACAACTTGGTGGGAAAACTTTGATGAAGAAATTTGCAAATTAAGATAAAACTTGCTTAACTTTTATCTTCCTCAAATATCAGATTGATATATACTCCGTTGTGCCCTTTCCAAATTATAGAAATTGAAGAAAGTAAAAATAATACAGGATACATCCGAGAATTGCGTGTACAAAAATTCCTATGGGATAGTCTGGAATATGGATGTAGAAGTTGACCTTCGTAATTAATATTGACTTCTCACTGCAAAACTAAACACCACATAAAATAAAGTCAGACTATACAGATAATTCCAACAACTGACATCTTCCTAATTAGCACAAGAGATGCTCTTGCGCCGACAACCATCACGCTGACCTGTTACCATTTAACTGCCCTGAGTAAGACTGTACGTAACATAATATATTGGTTATCACGAAGAAAATAGCATTGTCCGTACAGAAGGGCATATCAACATCTACTAGACAGTCCACACAAAATCTATTGAACATTTACAATACGGCACATGCGATCAATCAACTATTATAAATATATACTAAAACACTCACCAATAATTAAAGAAGTAAAGATTGTCAAACAGAAACTTAAAAATTGCGGAGGCCTTCTACATCAAAACACGCCACCAGACAATTAACATAAAAATTTTATGTAAATATTCATGACTGGCTCAATATCATTATGATTTATAACTTATTAAATATGATTAGTATTTAAGGACTCATTCGCTTACAAGAAATAATCCTCTTGAAGATGTCTCAAGTATAGAGACGAAAAACGTCGGGAAATCTATGTAAAATATATCTTCTTCTCCTGTTAATTATTTTCAAAGATTATTTTTAGGAAAATAAATTATGTTACAAAAATAAATAATTTATTTAGGAACGTTGGAAATAAAATCAAAGACTATTATAATAATAATAATATAATAAATAAATAATAAAATAATAAAAATAATAATAATAATAATAATAATAATAATAATAATAATAATAGTTCTCTAAATTCTCGACTCCGGACGTCCGACTCCGACTCCGAACTCTTGAAAATTACCAACTTACTCTGAAACCGAATCGAACTCCGACTCAGACTCCGACTTTCCACATACACAGGAATCTTCGACTCCGACTCCGACTACCGACTCCACTGACAACAAAGTTTTCGACTCCGACAATCCGACTAGCCGACTCTACGTGGGAAAATTGGCACGACTCTCAACGAACTCCGACTCCACGACTCCGACTCCGACCCTGCAGCCCTGGATTCTTCTGCCAAAAGAATTGTATAAAAAAATAATTTTAAGGTAAAATAAACATGTGATAACTTATTACACATTTTATTATCCTTCTTGGACAATTGTTTTTCAAATAAATAATGAATTTTTTTTTTAGTAATAAAAATAAATAATAGTAACTCGATAGGTAGGGTAATATAATAATAGAATAATAAAAAAAGACTAATTTAACGGAAGGTACCATATACAGTAATAATACCTACGGTACCTAAAAGAATAATAAATAATACAATACCATAATAAATAATATATAATAGTATAATAATTAGAATACCAACTTCAAATACCTCAGTTATAACTAATAAAATAGGTACGAAAAATAAAAAAACACTCTTTGGTAATAAATAGGAAAATTTTTTGATGAGTTATAAAAGTTGTCATTTATTTAATAAATAATACAAATATTCATATAACATATTTTTTTTAACAAAGAGACAAAGAAATTTATTACCTGTGGTGTGACCAATTAATTAAAGCTAAATACTTAGTTATATTATTAAAATTTACTCATTTACCCCAAATTAACCCATTTTACCACCAAAACCAATCACCAAATTAATATAAAACTATAATAGATAGAATGCAAATTATTATACATTAACAAAACAATAACTAATAACATTTTGACACTGTTTGTATATGGTATGTCAGTCCAGATTTAAATCCAATACTGAAAAAAATTGGCTGAGAAACAGAACTTAGTTTATTTTTGGAGTTTCTCGAAACAAAAAATTCTGAACTCAAGATGGAAATTTTTTTGAAGGTTAAATATTTGGACGCCATTATATAATTAATTAAATACAGAATTATATAATATAAATCCATTATTTTCTACGCAAAAAATAAAAACTCGAGAAAAGTTTAACGCTAATTCACTTCAATTATTAAAAAACTGTATATGTTCAAAAAAATTACCTATTATGCCTCCAGATGAATTAACCCATTTTACCCCCATTTACAACGTATTAAATCAATAAATAGTAGGTGAATATCGATTTATTTGTAATAAGAAATATGATTCAACCAGTGTCGCCAATTTGGTGCATTTTGCAATAGATCTATAGTCGATGTTTATGCTACTTAATAGTAAGCAAAATTTTACTATAACGCGGTTCTTATTTTACTGATTTAAACTTGAAAAGCGAATATAGACTGCTTTTTTTCATTCATAAATAATTGGAATTTTGACTTTTTATTAAAAATCTAGTGCCTTCTGAAATATTTCTGAAAAAGTAGAATTTTTTTTTGTAAAACAAAACATCGAAAATCAGAGTAAAAAGGTGAGAAGTTCAAACATTATATATATCGTCGGTAGTGTGTAGTGGAAGTATCAAGCGTAAAGTTTTAGAAAAATGAATGTAGCGTGATTTGTTTAGATATAGCCAAGAACGACGTGTGAGATTGCTAGTTTTTTTTTAAAAATTATATCAAAACCATTTTGCAAGAAAATGAAGATCCTCGAGAGTAATGTTTAATTAGCCTAAGGATAGATAAGTTTATTGAATTTCAGAATAATTTAATATTTTAGACTGCAATCGGACAAACATAAAGAACTCATTGGTTTTACCCCCAAAAATCTATTGAGAAATTGCCCAAGAGTATTATCATACAAAGAAATATGACTTATACGCTAGTTTTATATTGTACAAAGAAATCCGTAACCATAAGACAACAGGTATCAATGTACAAATGAATTAGTTACCAATACAGTGAAGAAGTACTAGGATTAACATCCTGTTCCTCCCAGTGATACGGTCCATGATAAAGTCTATTATAATATAAATAGCCAAAATAAGTACCTCCTATATTTATATGGAGACTAAATAATAATTCTAGTATAATAAAATATATAATATAAATTATCCACTCGCAATAATAATAATAATATAAATAAAGATAATCTATCTATGCAGTAACAAACAGATCTATCAGTAACCAGTAATAAAAGGGACTTAGTGCTTAACCTGGTCACAGCTGAGAGAGATCCGGATATACAGTTGCCTATGAACTTTACTTAATAACGCGCACTAGTGAGTCAACGAGCCCCCTAAAATGATAAAAAATAAATATAAGTATATATTACCCTTTAGGGGGCTCGATAAGCCCAAATGAAGGTGCAGACGAGGAGGGGACGTAATTCAATACCCCGAGAGGGTAATGGTCAAGAGGAAACCCCCGCAAGTACACCAAAGACCTAAAGAGCGAGGTTCCAATAGAAGAACCATCCCCAGAGAGGAAGAGAGATTATCAACCTTCCCGTAGATCCACTAGGAAGCCGAGAGACCCCTCGAACTTCCTGACATCGGGGCGGACTACACGTGGGTATTCGTTAGTGAAAAATATTAACACAAAAAAAAACAATATAATCCCGCACAAAAATGAGTACTTATGGACATTTATTTCAACCAACAATCTTATTACATACTCTAAAATAAATCATGTATCATAAACCATTATTGGACAATTTGATTTACTAAATATATATATAGAATATAATATATTAAATAAATATATATATATTATATAATATATATATATATATATAAGAAAAAATATTAAAATAAAAAAATATATATTATATATATATATATAATATAATATATATATATAGATTATATATATCATTCGAAATTACCAAATATCAATTTTATGTATCAATATAACAAAGTACGATTATTTGATTAATCGAACACCCAAAACAAAATCATCGAACAATTGAACCTACAAAAATTAAGTGTGCACGGAAAAGTAATTATACCTATAACAATAATATAAATAGATATATATATTATATATAATATAATATAAATAATATAATCTATAATAATAAAATATACAATATATATATCATAGAAAGGAGAGAGAGAGAGAGAGAGAGAGAAAGAGAGAGACGAGAACGAGAGAGAGAGGGAGATAAGAGAGAGCGAAGCATAAGCAGCGGGACGGAGTTGCAGAACTATGGATGGCAGAGAGGAGGAAGTTAGGATGATTACTTGTATATTTTTAATAATATTACCACTTAGTATAATTTCATAACTTTAATTACACTATGAAAATAAACTCCATCCAAAATCCTTGGAAAGTATCTCAACAATAAGATAATACTATGCTGCACAACAACATTTTACAAATATACTGATTTCACAAAAACAAGTTTTAATATTAGAATAAGAATTCATCGCAGGTTCGAAATATAAATCCTTGAAATCCATTCTTAAAAAATAGCAGACAAATGTCTAATATATTATCATACTTCTATGTGACGAAGACAAAATGCCAAAACTGAAAATGGCGTTTAATAATCAGAATATTGAGTAAATAGCGAAATGAAATAAATTAAATTAAAATAAGAATAAGTTTAAAATATAGCAAATAAAATAACTTGTATAAAAATAAGAACTAGAGTAAAAGTAAATAAAACTGACAAAAGTAAATAATTTATCATATTGTTTAAATAACAAGAATTAAAAATTAAGGACTTTAAGAGTAAAATAGGAATAAAGATAAGAATATTTTAAAGGGGGAACGCAAATAATAAGACAAGTAATTTATAGTATTTATTTAAGAACACAACGCAATGTACGTACTTTCAAGCAAATTTATTAATTATTGCATTTATTATTATATAATATTTTTATTATTTATTTATTTAAAAGCATCATTTACATATCTGTAGTAGTTCAGCATTTTATTAGAATAAGCCACTATATGCCATTAGCTACTACAGCAGCATGATAGGCTCATTTGAATTGATAAATGTTTATTCATTTCAATAAAATCGGCTTCAAATAAGTTTCTTCCAAATAGTAGATTTAAACTCCACAACTATAGTATAGATCAATTATATTATGTAAATAATAAAACCAATTTTAATTTTTTTATATTTCTGTTATATTTCCATAAATTCGAATTGGACATACACCTATCAAACAGCTGATTCCTAAATATGTCTGTAAACATAAAGTAAAATTTTCTTAAAAATATATTAGTAAGGACATTTTTGACACTAAAAATTTCGTCTTCTAAAACTGGTATAGCAATTATTCCTATACCGAGCGAGCGTAAGCCACATAATGACAATAGTCTATAAAACACGTCTCGTACGACCGGCTAAGGATAGAGTCCAGCGAAATTCATTCCCAGACCAATATGCGAGAGATATGGCCTCTTCAAAATTTTCAACGGCTGTTTTCAAAAGAAAGCCACACGATTGGTCATAAACAAAATTTCTAATTTTTTTTTTTTTTTTCATTTCATTGTACTCTTTAATGGCATTTATGAAAATAACGTAATTAAATAAATTTTATAAAAATATTAGGGTTTTCTTTCCAAAATAATTTTTACCACGATAAATACTAAAAACATATTGGGATAATAAAAATAAACTTTTGTTTACCTATCCTGAAAAATTAAAATTTAAGTTTTGGCTGCAACATTTCCTGCGAAAAAGTACAGTGAACATATAAATAAGATGCGTCCGCGGTAAAAATCTTTTAATCAACATTGTTGATTCGACTAGATCTAAAGGTAGGTATCACTAATATTTACGTAATATCTGAGTATATATTACATATAAAATAGGCTACAATGCTTACGCTTAAATATTGAGTGAGTTGATACGGTTCAAATACTCATCTAGTATATACTGATTTAAACTAGTGGTATATTTAATACTATATCCCAATATATGGTGAGTGGTCAGCTACACCCGTATAGGATATATATAATAGGTAATAGTACCGCCTCATATAATCTATATCCTCTAAAATAAATTATGATATAATAATGGATATCGTATACAACAAAATAAAGATTGTATTCGGTAAAGAATTGTATTGGCATATAATAGATATTCAACTGATAACGTGACCGGAGATATTCTACTACTAGACAAGAAATTACTGTATATTCGCGTATGGAGCTCAAAATTCATTTCCAAGAGAGTACCTCTGAGCGACAATGCTCGGTATCAGTGCATACAACTGAAAAATAACCAGGAAAAAAGAAACGACTTTTTCAAAGAACTTTATTTAGATTAAAAGTTTCATAATTTTTTTTTTTTTTTTATTTATTCATTGGAAATATTTAGATTTTGTTTTTTCACCTTGAATTTTGTACCCATGTTCTAGGGGCTTGAGCCGGGATGCGGATCGACGGCGGAGTTGAAAGTCCTCTCATGGTCGTGCCATTCAGGAGGCGAGAGACCCTGACTCATTAGCCATCTTGTGGTTTACCCATGCGTATTCCTTTAAATTACCATAGTGTAAAGCTAATTAAAATTATTCTTTTTCTAACTAAAGGAATACCGTAGGGGTAAACCACAAAGATGTGGTAGGAGTCTGGAGGTGCGTCTTCAAGCCTCCTGGTGGATGAGAAAGTCCCCCTCATGCCCCGTTGGGCTCAGGAGCCTCCATCTAAATGGGGAAAATTAAAAAAAATTTCTCAAATATTTCCGATGGAATAAATGAAAAAATATAAAATTACTTTGATTTTCAGTCGTATCACAACATAATTATTTATATGGAAACCTTTTATACTAAATAGTTCTTTGGGAAAAGTCTAGTAGTTTTTTTTTTTATTTGGATTATTATGCAACTTGGTCAATTATATCTAATTTATATTGATATTATCCAAATACTTTCGACTATACATCTGATAATATTTGATATATCAAAGCTCAGTGACGAAAGAAGGAATTACTAACCACTACGAAGTGTCCATATATGACTTATAGGTAAGTTCTTACTCTGTCGGCCAAGCACTAGATATTTCCAAGTCCATATTTTCGATATTTGCGAATAAGAGGTTCGATTTAAATTCACTATTAGTTTAGAATTAGATATCATATCTCTAATTCACTGAGTATAGTAAGGAGATGGGTGAATGATGTATAGGAATATATAAATATGATATAGGGTTATGGTAAGGATATATAGTCTACTAAGAGAGATACGGGGAGTACTGTATGATATAGTAGTAGTAGTAGGTGATATTAGTTGCTTTATATAGTTATAATATATATGAGTAGATGACAGCGTAGGAGGTGTACACAAATACCGAGAGAGAAGGAGGCCATATACTAGATACCGGATACTCTACTCACTTTTTATCCAGGCGTGACGGGAACTAACAATACTTGATTAAATGGGAACTATAAAACGGAATGCACGCAGATATGCAAAATAATGATAGAAACATATATGTACTGACTAGGGCAGAACTCAGTAGTTGCAGTTTCCCTGTACACAAACCCCAAAAGTCTACTATGGTCACAACTATTATACTCATTATAGTAGTGCTTGTGCGACTAAGTCGAAGCGTGAGTCTAATTTTATGGTGTACTAAGCATTTAATAAACTAGTTGGAAAAAAGGAAATGAAAAAAGGAAAAAAATTAAGATATTAAGCTTCGTGTGACGTTAGTAGTTGGGTTTATTTCAAAAGAATATAATCATTACTCCCATTGTCCATAAGAGTTAAGGACGATGATATGTTAGACAAGATGTCTCGAGCTGACGTAGCTTTTTATGTATTTAAACAACACTTCAATAAAAGTCATGCTAAACACTTACTGAACTAGTGTGAGCCAAACTAAAATGAATAAAATACATGGAGAAGGAAGAGTGAACACAAATTAAATACAGTTGAAGACAGAGAGTCACACACAGGATATCATTATGACTGAAGAAGCTCTATTGATGTCCAAACATGACATAATAATAATGTATACTCCTTTGAAGATAAAGAATAAACTCTACATCTCAAATTATGATGCAAAAAACATTAAGCTTTCAAGATATGTATTCTGCGAGAGGCGCTGTTCCTTCTCTCTGGCAGAGACGGTGGTGATGTTGACCCATCATACCAACAACCACACACTTAAAAAAATGTTACCCGCGCTCGCGGTCAGTGCGTAATCTGGATGAGGGAACGTGATCGATAAATATTGTACTCCAAGGCAGAACACAAACTAGAAACACTATCTCAGATGATAAGCCTTCTATTGGAACCCATTATACAACATGACAGGCCACATTGTACGCTGATCCGTTACGATACAATACAGGATTTCTTTTCTGTAGAGGATCAGCAGCAATGCTGGCCGGATTTTTCGTTCTGAGCTTCATGCTCTCTCTCTCTCCAGCAGATTGCAGAGAGATGTTGTATAAAATAGTATACTCTTGGAGCTCCTTTGATTCTATCATAGTGTCTCCTTCTCAGTGTCGAATGAGGTTCCTTTGGTCTGTGATTCTTATGAATGGACGCGCAATGAGACTGTCAAGTCAAGATGCTACCTGCACCGCATAAACATTAAATCAAAAGTACTAACAATATGCAAAATCCTCATTCAAATGGCTGTCAGTAGGTTTAATATGAGTGGAAAGCACACCTCAATACACTATCAGTGCAGGGAATACAGGATAAGCGAGCGTTACCACTTCTGATAAATCTTTTTCCGTCACAGAGCGAGCAAGTCTACCTCGGTTATTGCCATTACTTTTAAAACATGGCGATATCCATAGCAAGAGTTCACAGTGCGGATGGATGCCACTCTCTTGTGAGGTTTCGGTAGCAACGGCTTAAGGAATTTCGCTTATAGGTAGAACTCCTTGATACTCAGTGCAGAAAAACTAAGATTACACAATGTAACAAAAGAAGAATAAAATTTAAGATAAAATGCCCAGTGATTTTTTTGTTTTTTTTACATGGTTTGTCTGTTTCAGAATACTGTAATAGACCGAACATTGTCCTATAATTACAAATAACGGTGTTATACATATCACGAGATCAAAATTATAATATTATGGTCTTATTTCTTCTCTATTTATTTTTTCAATAATTGTATTTAGTATTACTGCTATCATATTAAATTTTTTTATAATGGTATATTTTGGTAATTCTATCGAGTAAAAAATTGAGTAAAATATATGACCAAATGTAGTTATGCTGCACTATAAATAATTATAGATATTGTGCTGGGTAGCGACAGTAATTTGTGCATTAGGGACATTAAGAACACATTACAAATGATATAGCGGGTAATATAAAAAATTATGTTTTATTTAATCAATACCTTTATAAAAATCACTCCATATAAGTTATTTTAATCCAAGACTATAAGAATACAGTGATTGAATATTACCAAACTCAATACTAACTTACTACCCATCCCACTCACGATGGACTTCATGGTAATCTTTAAATTATATATTAATAGATTTAATAAATCCTATAATTGATCATATTATTTACTGCAAATCACTATGTTTTAGTATGTTATGGATAGAGTAAAGGTGAATACTATCATCCTATCCTCGCTCACTCATACCCATGAGTGATAAATAAGTATATACGAGGGTATGAGGTATGGTTGTAATTAATCGAACCTAGACGAAGTACAGTAAGATGTTAGATAAGATCGGAAAACAATATACAAATAGCATGCTCGTGGGACAAAAAAAAAAGATTTAGCGACACTATAAAGTATAAGAAAAATAAAAATATGTCCTAATAAATTAGAATTAAAAAAAAAAACTAACAGACAGTAATTATAAACGTAGAAGTGCTTAAAAAGAATAATTGTCATAAGCGCTCTGTTGTCGAGAAACCGGTACTCAGTCTAGCTAACAAATTTACTTGGAAGACTGGCAAGTAGTGATGGGTATAACTTACTGCGTGCAGCTCAGATGAGGTAGCGTCACGAACGAAAATACATGAGCCAGACGACTCGTCACCCACACAACACACTTTATGTAATAATAGAACTATGTGAGAAACAATTTAAATATATTAAACTTGGAACGATGTTCATACTTGACCACCTAAAATGTAGACTCTGACCATATGAATTTTTTAACTCGGACTTACACACCTGAAGATTACTTACTCATACAACCTTTCTACTTTGAAGAAATTAGTATAAATAAAAATAATTCAGTGGGAATATAAAACCCAATGATCATTTCTTTCCTCTTGAATATGAAACCAGACGTGTACAAACTAAATCTATCTATACCAAAGAACAATGAAAAGAAGGGGATTTAAGAGATAGTTGTATCTTAAAAATTATTTAAATAGAATTCTTTTTTTTTTATTCTAAAATGATATACAACATGATAATTGATATTCAACGTCTCTCCTCTTTCAAGTACACAATACAGAGAACAAAGAAAATCCGTGTGAGTCTCTATATCATATTCCATAATATTCTCCATTTTCACTCTACTTACCAACAGAGCTCACTCTATTGTTACGTATTAGACTCCCCAGAACCACAATCATTTCATTTATGAAATTTATGTATTCTCCCACGGATTAGTGCACTAATCTTAAACCACGTTTTGGTTATTTTCGAACCCGCACGAGAATTCTGCCACTCCGACTTCTCGTTCAGAAATGACTCCAAGTCTGATTTTATTTCTTTTTTAGTCTCTTATTATTATTATTAAATAAACTTAAATAAACTACAAACTACAGTAATAGTTCACACGATTAACTGAATCTCCAATTAACCAATTAATTACCAACTCTGGCTCTTTGATTGCCAACTCTAGCTATCAATTTAATTAATTGTTGAGTTATGTCACCCATATGTTGTATCCACCAGTATACAGTAACAAGTTAGATGGAAAACAATTATCATAAGCAACCACTGCTCTTATTCGAGTCAATTTATATTAATTAGTTTTAGAATGGTTAAAATTATCTTTATATTAAATATATAAGAATTTAAAAAAATTTATGAGAGAACTTATATTAATCAACAAAAAAAAATCTTTAATAATGATTGTAGAAGGGGATTTGATAGTAATGAATGACAGAGAATTTTATCCCAACACAAAAAAAAGGAATAATAACAAGTAAAGGGTAATAGGGAAAAGGAATATTTATAATAACAGAAAAAGGTTATGTCCACAGATAAGGCAGTTAAAATTTTGCTTCAGTTAAACATAATAACCTTACATACAGGTTGAACCTTACAAATCACTCTACTTTAGAATGAACTATTATATTTATTGTCTAAATAAAAAAAAAACATCTATCACTGACTCACTTTCTAGTGAACCTTTTCTTTTAAATTTTTAATTATTCTTAAGGGTATTGTTTTTCACAAATAGCCTATATACATACAACTAATCACAAAAACTAGAATTCTGTTTAGTTTATAACCTTCATAGTGAAGTTAGTTTTTTTTCTAGTTGAAATTGAAGTCTATAAATCTTTGGAGAAGACTGAACAGGGTCCACTTCAAACAATACCTCTTTCAGGAGAAACCAACTGCTCCACAGCCCTAATTTGGTACTGGTATTGGAACCGGACCCTGGTACTGATTGACATTCTCATTTCCTTTCTTAATATATTATATTATATATATATATATATATATATATATAATATATATATATAATAATGATAATATATATATATTATACTATATATATAGTATATACTATATATATTATATAAGTATATATATATTATACTACTATTATATAATATAAATATTACGTCACTTAGATAATATATATACGTAAATTAATATAGGTATATATATATCTATAATAGCTATTAATTATATATATATAATATAATATATATATATATAATAATATATAAGTATCATATATATTATATATATTAATATATATATAGTCTTATCTTTCGTTCTTATATCGTTCCTTTATTTCCAAGGAAATGAGGAGTAGGGCGTGGACGAGCATCGGAAAAAAGAAAAAGCAGTAGAAGAGCATGACATAAGTCGAAAAGAAAGCTCCAGCCTTACCGCCCCCTCAGTACATTAATTAGCGAGAAACCTCATCGCAGTCAGGAAAATCCACCCTAAGCTTCATGGGACAAGCGAGTGGAGCCCTCACTATGTAGATCGTCAGGCTAAGGTCATCCTTTGGCCCAGGTGGGCCCACAACCATACCCCCTCACAATCCCCCACCATTTCACTCCTGTTAACACTTTCTTCCTCGGCTCTACCCAGACTCACATTTCTTCTCCTTCAGACATTCGTTCACCGACTCCATCCACTTTCTCTTCGTACATATTATATATATACTTATATATATATATATATTACATATAATAATTATATTTATTAATATAATATATATAATATATATATATATATATATATATATATATATATATATATATATAATATATATAGTTATATATCAGAGACATTGTGAAGAGAAATAGAGGAGACAAACTGGAACATGGTTTGGAGAATTATCTCCAGCTACACACAAAAACTCAACAACGCATGAGCAAATTGTCGCAAGCTTCCCCACGACACGCAGAATCAACTTAAGAACAGTAATTGTCAGCGTCCTTCGGCCACTGTTGATCAAAACGACAACTTTTAACAGCATGCAAGACACTGTGAATTGAAACCTTGAATGGATGCAGCAGAATCTTGAGCTGCCATGATAGAGTATTCATTATTATTTTTATTATATTATTATTAGTATTTATATTATTATATATTATTATTATTATTTATTCATTATATTATTATTATTATTCATATAATTATTATTATTATTATTAATTTATTATAGTATTAGTCAGTAGTAGTAGTAATATAATATTATTGAGATAATAAAATATAATTATTCTTCCTTGATGTGTGGCAAAAATTTCAGTGGACTAGTTGAAAATAAAGATATTAGTGTAGGAAAAAATGAATATATATGAAGCAGTGAAGTGAGAACTAGATGATGATAAACTATTAAAAAGCATGATTTTTGTAGAATATTTGTGTGAAGACTAGGAGATTGGTTAACCTTGGCGAAAGACAGGAGAACAAATCATGAATAATATGGGAATGTGTCTTCTATTAATTAAAAAGTAATTAAACTTGATAGTATAAAAATGTTCACTATGGAAATTAGGGGTGGACGCCATGCTTGAATATGTCATGTTTGGTGTATGCTGGAAAGAGTTCTTGGTTACATTGTGTGTGAATTAGCTTTAGAAATAATGATTTGAGAAAACTCGAAATTATTGGAGATTAAAGTAATTAATATGTAAAGATATTGGGTATCGTGTATCAACACTCGCAATAAGAAGGGACACATGGGTGAAGAATTATGAGAAACTTTTAGATTCAATAATAAACCTAGTTTTGATATATAAAAGGTTGTATAAGGAATTTACCTTAAGCTAGCTGAAAACCCACAAAAATATCATCTCTCGACGGTGAAACCACTTCTAGAATGCATTTAAATAGCATAACCGAGGAACTTGCTCGCTTGACAAAAAAGTGGAAGCCACCTTATCAGCAACCCCTGGCAACAGCACTGATAGTGATGATGGTGGCTTTTCAGTAAATAACCTACTGAAGATGAAGAGGATTTGGATATGTTAGACTTTGATATAAGTTGATTGCCGAAATTGCATTGACATCTCATTCACATTCAAAGGAATCACACCATAGAGAACCTCATCGAAAAAATGAAGAGACAGTCATCAAAGGAGCAAAGATTATTCAAATTTGCAATCATGTGAAGAAGAGATGAGTTTTCTACGAAAACGTGAGGAGATGCTGCTACAGAAGAAATCCTTCATGCAGGTTGGCATGAAAAATGGGCAGGTTTCCATTCATTACACTGTACAAACATGAAAATATCCCTATCGTGTAAGCATGTTTCTTGTATATTCTTGCGTGAAAAGAACAGATCTGTGCTTTTTTTTGTCTACCACGTATCAAATTGGTGGAATTGGCGAATTTGGCAACTGCACCATTTCCCATTTTCTTGTTAGCAGATGTTTCCTCCACGTGCTATTATGTATGTTGATTCAGTATAGGTCTGCGATATTGATGGAGTGTAAAACACTAGCTGTTGTAACATGAGAAGAGTATATGTGTATATATAATATATATTATATATATAGGTATATATATATATATATATATATATTATTATATATTACATCCCCCATCACCACCAACCTCCACCGACGCCAGACAAGTTCAAGAACTCAAGAGGAGGCCAGATGAAGCAAAATGGCCGAAGCGCGGCGCCTCACACCATGCGCCCGCGGGCAGCATACACTAAGTCAACCGATATATATAATAATATATATAGATATAATATAATATTAGTATATATATAATATAATAATATATAATATATATATATAATATATAATATATATATATATATATATATCATATATTATATATTATATATATTATATATATATATATATATATATTATATATATATATAATACTATATATATAATATATAATATATATATTTATATATATATATATATATATTATATATATATATAATATATATATATATAATTATATATATTTATCATATATATATTAGAATATAATATATATATAATATATATATATAATACTATATATATATAATATATAATATACTATATATACTATATATATTTATTCTAGGTTCAGGTTTATATTCGAAATTATAATATTACTATTACATAATAGATAGGAAATATTATTATTACAACAAAAGTATTTATTATGCTGTCAATTCAATATATGCCACGTCAGTGTTAAAAATAGCCCTAACCTATTTTGTTATGTGTGTGGAGAACTTACATTTAAGATGCAACAATGTAGCTTGTCACCATTAGTTAGAAGGCTTCATGTAATTGTTACTTTGTGATATAAAGTTTGGACCAGCGATAAGTCCTGGGCTCCACATGTATGCTGCAATCATGTTCCAGGAATCTGAGAAACTGTTTAAAAGGAAAACGTAGCTCTATGAAATTGCTGACTATGATTTGGCGGGTTGAAAACCGACGAAATCAACGATAACGGATGTGTGGGGTTTTAAAAAAATTTTTTCTGCTGTTTTCGGTGACAAATGTGCAGGAGTTCTCTTCAAAATCCAAAATTGTATCCATTATCCAAACCTACACACCGGCAATGCGTTCCAGGTCCTCCATTAGATTGATCTTCCTGTACCTTACACCTCCGAATGAATTTAGTGTGACCCCGAGGATTGACCCTCGATCAGACACAAGGTATCAAGATCCTGACTTTGAACCCATCAACAATCTATGACAGGTTCACATCATGAAATCACACAGGAGGGGCTTAACGATCTTGTACGAGATCTAAAACTTTCTCACAAACAGACTCTGAATTTGCTGGCTTCTAGGCTTCAGGCTGGAATCTATGTAAACAGTAGTTCATTTAGAGGCAGACAGAGAAAGTTTTGCAACTATTTTGCGCAGAAAGATATGGCATTGTATATTGCTGTGATGTGAATTGCCTATTGGGACAGGCATTGGGGCATGAGCAAAAACCAGCAGAGTGGCGCCTGTTTATTGATTACTCCAAACGTAGTCTCAAGGCAGTGCTACTCCATATAGGCAATGTTTTTTCCGTCTGTTCCTGTAGCATATTCTACAAATACAAAGGAAACGTACGAAGTTATGAGTTCTATTAATTTAACCTAGTTGAGATACACAACATTTAAATGGGCGACATTTTTGGGTACCTGAGGGTGCATTGACTATTAACAGGGGATGCCACAAAATTCTGCTGCTTCCTCTGCGAATTGGGACAGTCGCGACAGAAAAAATCACTACACTCGGAAAAAGTGGCCTCAAAGACTTGATTTCAATCCTAGGACCAAAAACATAACACTATGTAACCACTGGAATATGCAGTTTTCTTTCGTCCACCTGCACATAAACTTGTTGAGGAAAATATTGTAAAAGCTCTTGACAAAGAAGATGTGGCATTCTTGCATCTCAGCGAATCAAAATTCACAAATTTAAGATGCCAAGATAAAGAAGGTGTTATTTGCTCCCCAAATTAAAGCAGTCTCCGAGATGGAGATGGAGCGAATTGGTTATAATTTTAATTTTGATTTCTACTTTATTCTCTGTCACTTCCATTATGTACTACATTGCCGCTCCCTATCTCCTCATATAGTAACATCAACTGCTCTTAATAATACTGAAAATGTGGTGCTTGTTTTAAAAGATTTTTCGCTCAAATTTGGATGAAAATTTTCAAACATTGTGGAAGTGAAAAGTGCGAGAGAACTGAACTGACGCGAGTCAGAATCAATGTAATTATACATTTAAGAGATAAAGCAATTGCAATTCCTTTCTCTTGATAATGTTCTCAACCAGTGAACCACTAGATCCATCCTTATAATAATACATTTAATTAAAATTTTTACAGACCTATATCTATAAATGGATGAAAGACCGGGCCTTATTTCCGAAGCAGAAACCAATGCCAACTCTCTCCACTCACACATTCACCTGCCATATTAGGATATTCTCAAGGTCCTGAAAAGGCCTCAAAAATATTTTCTCAATTTTACAGGAGAGGAAGCACAAAACAATTCTAACTATAATAAACAAGTGTTCAAATATAGCTACACATATAAAATTAAATGGAAAGAAGTATCAGTTCATTCGCTGTTAGTAGAGCAAGAATTAAAAATTTCAATATTATAATTAATTAATCTCTTTTTGGTATCTTGTAATTGCTGTCAATTTCAGAATTTATTTATTTATTGCTTTTTATTCAAATATATAATATATATATATATAATATATTATATATATATTATATATATGTATATATATATTATATATAAATTAAATATTTATATATATATACGTATATATATATTATATATAATATATAAATATTATATTATATATTATATATATCAATATATATAATATAATATATATATATAATATATATATATATATATATATATATATATAATATATATATATATATATATATATAATATATATATATATAATATATATATATTATATATATATATATATATATATCATATATATTTTATATATCTAAATATATATATATATATATATATAATTGCTATAGGTTAATTTGGCTTATGATAATGTGAAAGAAGTTGATGGTTTAGACATATCAAAAGAAGGAGGTGAAATGTGGGAAGCAGCTCTAAAACGCTACAACGAACGCATTGATCGAGTGGAGGTTAGTAATTTTTTTTTTGAGTCAATGTACAGGACCCACCACGGCTTACAAAGAAGCGGCCACACTGTGTTGAGTAATCAACATCATGGGTGGGTTCTGGCATACACATATTTTGAATGTCAAGGAAAGATTTGAATGGTGAGGTGAATATTCAGTTAAAAAAAAAAAAGAAAAGGTTATTAATAAATTAGTATTAACTAATAAATATTTTAAACAATTAAAATTTTATTTACTAATTTGTCATATTTATCTTTATGGAAAGATAAATCAATCTTGTTCTTCCATGTAGGAGGAGAGGTGTTCGATACTGTAGATTGTTTTTGAAGTAATATTTTTATTTTATTTCCTGAGTAGATAAGAAAATACTGTAGGTAAAAAAGGATTTCAGTGGTTTTATGGTCTTGTTATCCTCATGTATTATCATTCATTTACCCATCGTATTTATTCTTTACACTCCACCCGTTATTGTTTTAATTACATTTCACTTAATTTTTCCTCAACATTTTTGTTAAGATTAGCAATTATTTATTTATTTTTTTAAGATTAGCAATTATTTATTTATTTTCCATAGATTCTTTCTTACTCAGGAAATTTTGTTTGTGCTCCTTTTTTACCTTTACACTTGATATATAATTCGATTATAGTTTAATTCTTTTAATTTGCTTTTTCGTCTGAAAGTTTTATATTTAGTTTTTACTATATCAACATCTATTTCCAGACAAGAATAACTGCTCGACTTAGAGACCAACTTGGAACTGCTAAAAATGCCAATGAAATGTTCAGAATCTTTTCACGCTTCAATGCTTTGTTCGTTCGTCCACATATCAGAGGTGCGATCAGGGAATATCAGACGCAGTTGATTCAGAGAGTAAAAGATGATATTGAAAGTTTACACGAAAAGTTTAAAGTAAGTTTCTTTCTTTAGATACATTTGAATTTTATTTTAAAGCTTATAATACCAATATTTCAAACATATATACATTATTCTTTCTTTAGATTCAGTACCCTGAAAGTAAGTCTTGCCGCATGAGTCGTTGTCGTGACTTGTGTTCGTGACTTGCCACGGTTTCTGGATCAATTATTTGGGCAAAACAAATCGATCGACAACTAACGGCATATAGAGAAGAGTTGAAGACGTTCTGGGAAAGGGCTGGGAAAGCCACGTGGAAGGTCAGAAGTGAAAGGTGAGTGATTCTTTTAGATTGAAACTCAACACACAAGAAATATTTGATTCCGTCCTAAAAGGTTCTGAAAATTACTTTAACGTAGTGTTCAGAATATGTCTCTGGAAATTTCATGTCCTAACATTGTAATATATTTATTAGGTTCAGCAAAGAAATTTAGGAGTGGTCTTGGGATGTTTATTTTTTGCATATAGACACACATTCGTTCAAAAACTGGAAAAGAAAATGACATATGCGCGTTGAAAGTGAAATTTTCTGTCCAGAAATAATCTTTGCTGTCGAAAGAAGTATGTACTTAATATATATGAAGGTATTATATAATATAGTTTTAGATATAGTATTAGTGATATATATAGTATAATATTATAATATAATATATATTAATTATATATATATATTAGATATATATATTATATATAGTCTATGTACAGGAACCACCACGGCTCACAGAGAACTGGCCACAGTGTGTTGAATATCAATATATAATTTCCCTATGATTTCTATATTATATTTTAAATGTAAAAAAAATTGGATGGCAAAATGAATATCAGTCAAAAATAAAAATTAAAAAGATTTCCTACTACGAGGATATATTGTCCTAATGTTACATAACCAATCAATATATTGTAAGAATATATTCAGATTTCTTGGAAGATACAGAATATAGAGTTACTGCTAAAGTGGGAAGATTCGGATAAGATATGAAAACGTTTAGATAGATGTCTATGAAGCCCTAAATTTAGTAGGAAAAATTGACGACGACGAGATGGTCCAGTTGGTGACATTTGAATCAATGAATGAGTATGGCGAACAGATATGGCGGGGTTATGGCGACGGCAAATAATGCCGATGGGTAAGAGGGGTCCGCGTGACAAGTTATAGTGGTTGTGAGGATATTGTGGAGGCCAATACCGAGCGTCCAGGTGTATCCACCTCGTCAAGCGGCTTTCGTCGGTGGGAAGAATACCACTTCACCAATGTTCGCTTTATATTTCTAAGTTTCGCTCCCCGCTGACCATTCGTTCAAGCACTCTTTGCCATCAAGATCGATTGGCCTTGTTTCGGAGCGCTGAATCATATAATATATATACTATATATATTATATATATATATATATATAATATATTAACTACTATATTATATATATATAGAAATATATATATAATATTTATATTATAATATAAATTATATATATATATATTATACTTATATATATATATATATACTATTTATTATACAAAAATTAATCTTCCTCACTTTAAAGCCTGCGCTGTGCTCATCTGCGGTGATTTGCGTTAGATGAATTTTTGACGAGCGCGTGAAACACCCCCTCCTTGAGTAGGGCTATGCCCGTGTCGATTTATTTAAAACCATATAAAAAAAACTATATGAAATAATAAGTATACGAGAATTGGGTAGGTAGAGATGGTATCGAAGTGAAAAAAATATGATTAATATATATATATATTGAGAAGGAGATGTTGAATATGTGTGGATGTTAAATCAGTGAGAGGATAGGAAATGGAATTATCGGATCATTCCGTTGTCTAATGTAAAATTAAGTTAGTGGGGGCTTGGATGGAGGAGAAGGTGATAATGGAAAGAAGTAGGTAGAATAAGAGTGAGAAGTTAAGTGAACAAGGTAATAAGGATAAGTATCTAAAAGCACTCGCAAGTAATATCAGTGAATGTGAAAACAAGTTGAAACGAAGAATCGAAGCAAATGAAGGCAGGCAGGCATTAGCAGTGCAAGGAGTATGTGGATGTGCTAAAGTAGAAGTAAGATGTTTAACAGTGACGTGTGAATGAAGAGGTTGAGGCAAGCGGTTTAAAATAAAAAAGAAGCGTGGTGAATGTACTAAAAGCCAATGAGAAAGTTTCAAAAGAAAGATGTTTGGAATTATATAAGAAGGAAAAAAGAAATACTAAAAGGTATATACTAGGAGAAAAGAAGAGGTACATGACAGCTTTGGAAGGAGCGATGAATGCAGGCTTAACAGGGGAATAGGAAGCTTTCTGGAAGAAGCGCGAAAGGTTAGAAGTGAATAAGCGGAGAACCTGCTTAGGAATAATGAATAAGGATGATGTTTTGTAACTGATGAAATGGAGTCTGAGGGGAGTGTGGAAAGAAAAGAACACTTCGAAGATAAAATAATTATTACAGTAATGAAGAGCGTCTGATAGCTGAATGTGTTGTGGGTTTGGATGGGTGCAAAACGAATAATGGTATTTTGGGGATGAGGTCATTAGCAAGAAGGAAGTAATGGGTAGAGTGAGAAAGTTAAAGAATTTTAAATCTGCAGGTATAGATACAATTACTGCGTGGTGAAATGATAAGAACGGAGGCAGAGATGGCTGATTGATTGGATTGTGGAAGTTGTGCAATAAGCGTTTATGGAGCGTTATCAGCTTCCGAGGGATTGGTGCAGGAGTAGCCAGTAAATAGTACCCTTATATAATGATAAGGGAGATAAGGGGAACTGTAGGAATTAAAGGGGATTTAGATATTGTGGGAGCTTAGGCGGATGATGGCATAGTTTAGGATGGGACGAAGATATTGTCTGATCTCTATAGTAAGAGACTCCTGGTGTTGGCCAACATTTGTTCCGGTTGACGCTTTCATCACGTTTAATTTGCGTTGGCTCTGGAGGAAATGTTGTTTTTGTGGGGGTAAATTTCATTTGTGTATCGAAATTTAAGCTAAGGATGGTGGGTTAATTATTAAGAGGAGTCGTTTGTTTGTGAGGAGAATTGGTGGGTGGTTGTTAGATTTTTTTTTTTTCTGGTGTAAGTAATGTGATAAGATTGTTCCAAATCGTTTATATATTGCTGTAGTTCTTGATTTTTATAGAGGGGGACTTGGGTTGTGGTAAATCGTGCATAAATAGATTAAAGAGTGTTGGTGATAAGATTTCACCCTAGGGGATTCCATTGTATAATCTGTATGTTCAAGAGGTGTGGCGTCCTTGTATAACTAGCTGTATGACCGAATAGAAAATTAGCCGTTATTTCTTGTCATTGGTGCTTATTTCGGTGTTAATACTTTGTCTATTAGTAGGTGATGTGAGACTGTATCGAATGCTTTGTTTATGTCAATTTCTACTAGGAGAATGCGGAGAGAGTGGTAGATTTTGGTTAAAACCAGTGATGATGTTTTGTGTTAAAACTTTAGATATTGTAGAAAGTAATGAGATAGTTCTGCGTATGAAATAATCTATTGGGTGGTTTGTTAGGTTTTAGTATGGAGATTGTGTGTGCATGTTTTCAAAAAGGTGGGATGGTGTTGGTTTGCCAGGCTGTATTGAATATTGGGTTAGTACTGCTATGGCTTTAGTTCCAAGATGTTTGAGGTGGATGTTGGAAATTTTGTCTGGACCTTCTGCTTGTGATTTTTTGAGGTTTTTGATGATGTTTAGTATTTAAAGCGAAGTAAATGGGGGGGGGGGGTTATGGCTAATTTTGGGGCAATGTGGCATAATAAGATTGCATTGATTTTTGGTCTAAGAATTTTATTGTTTTGTTTACAGATGGTTTCATGAATTGGTGGGGACTGTGTATGTGAAATTTGGAATTTTT